>PVKM010013801.1:0-29840 GCA_004027735.1 Carollia perspicillata | reverse complement strand
CACATTTTTTATCCATTGATCTGCCAAGGGACATTTAGGTCATTTCCATGTCTTGATTATTGTAAATAATGTTAAAATGGGCAGGAAGATCTCTCTTCAAGATAGAGATTTCATTTCCTTCAGGTATATACCCAGAAGTGGGCTCTCTGGTGACATAGTAGTTCTATTTTTAATTTTTTGAGGAACCTCCATACTGTTTTCCTAGTGACTATATCGGTTTACATTCTCACCAACAATGTACAAGGGTTTTCTTTCCTCTACAATCTCACTAGCATTTGTTATTCCTTGCCTTTTTTTACAATAGCCATTCTAATAAGTGTGAGATTATATCTCATTACTATTTTGATTTGCATTTCCCTGATAATTAGTGATGTTGATCTTTTCATGTACCTGATGGCCATTTGCATGTCTTCTTAGAAAAAAAAGTCTATTAAGTCTTCTTCCCATATTTTAATTGGATTATTGGGTGGGGGGGTTGCTATTGAGTTATATGAGTTCCTTATGTATTTTAAATATTAACCGTTTGTCCTATAGATGGTTTGAAATATTTTCTCCTGTTCCATAGTCTGCCTTTTTATGTTGCTGATTGTTTCTTTTGCTGTGTAGAAGCTTTTTAGCTTGATGTAATCCCACTTATTGATTTTTGCTTTGGTTGATTGCTTTGATATTATATCCAAAAGATCATTGCCAAGGCTCATCAAGGAGCTTTTCCCCTATGTTTTCTTCCAGGAGTTTCACTGTTTCAGAACTAGCAATTAAGTCTTTAATGCATTGCCAGTTAATCTTGTAAGTGGTGTGAGACAGGGACCTAATTTTATTCTTTCGCATGTGAATATCCAGTTTTCCTGACACCAGTTATTGCCAAGACTACCTTTTCCTCATTAAATGTCCTTGGCTCACTTGTCTCATATTAGTTGATTTCCCATGTGTGGGTTTGGGGGGGAGCTCTCTATTCTGTTTCATTGATTTATATGTCTGTTTTTGTGCCAGAACCACACCATTTGGATTTCTTTAGCTTTGTAGTATAGTTTGAAATCAGGAATTGTGATGCCTCCAGCTTTGTTCTTTTTCAGCGTTGCTTTGGCTATTTGGGGGTCTTTTGTTTTTCCATACAAATTTTAGGATTGTTTTTACTATTTGTGTGAAAAATTCCATTGTAATTTTAATAGGGATTGCATTGAATCTGTAGATGGCTTTAGGTGCTATGGACATTTTTAACAAAATTAATTCTTCTGATCCATGAACATGGATGTCTTTCCATTTATTGATGTCTTCTTTACTTTCATCAATGACTTACAGTTTCCAGTGTACAGGTTCTTCCTCCTTGGTTAAATTTATTTTTAAGCATTTTATTCTGTAATGATGTTTTGTATGATATTGTTTTTTTTATTTCTCTTTCAGATAGTTTGTTGTTAGTAGGTAGAAATACAACTGAGTTTGTTATGTTGATTTTGTATTCTGTAACATTACTGAATTTATGTGTTTTAACAGTTTGTTGATAGTCTTCAGATTTTTCTATATATACGATCATATCACCTGCAAACAAAGGCAATTTTACTCCTTTCTGATTTGGATGCCTTATATTTCTGTCTTGCCCAATTTCTCTGGCCAGGGCCCCCAGTACTGTGTTGAATAGGAGTTGTGAGGGTTGCCTCACTTGCCTTGTTCCTGATCTTAGCAGGACAGCTTTCAAACTTTCACCATTGAGTATGATGTCAGCTGTAGGTTTGTTGCATATAGTACATACCTTCTTTATCCAATTTGTTGAGAGTGTTTATCAAGAAAAGAGGTTGAATTTTGTCAAATGCTTTTTTTTGCATCTATTGAGGTTATATGATTTTTATCTTTTATGCTAATGATACTAAAATGCTGTATCACATTTACTGATTCCTGTATGTTGAACCATCCTTGAATCCAAAGGGTAAATCTCACTTGGTTATGGTGTATAAGCCTTTTAATGGCTATTGAATTGGGGTTGATAATATTTTATTGAGAATTTTTGCATCTTATTCATCAGGGAAACTGGCCTATAGTTTTCTTTTCTTGTAGTGTCCTTATCTGGCTTTGGTATCAAGGTAATGCCAACCTCAAAAAAATGAATTTGGGGCTGTTCAGTTTTTGCCATTTTTTAAAAAAGAGTTTGCTGGAATGCTTGGGTGAGCAGGTTTTGTGTCTGAGGCCAGCAGGTAGGCAGACATGATGCCTGGCTCCATGGGAGCAGTCCTGGGGCCTGGGGTCAGTGGGGCAGGCCTGGCACAACAGTCTTCAGTGATGGACCTATGGCCTGGGTCTTCTTCATGGGTAGATCTGGACCTTGGGTCCACAAGGGCCAAACCGATGCTGGGAACCACTAGGATAGCCTGGCATTTAAGTCTTTGGGGGCCAATCTGGTACCAGGACAGGCCAGGAGCTTAGAGCCTAAGTGGTTGACTTGGCACTGGGCCCAGCTGGAGCCGGGGTTCCTGGGTGCTTACCTGGAGCCTAGGTTCCTAGGAGCTCATTGGGAGTGTGGGTCCACAGGAGTCCCCTGGATCGTGGGACCTGGCCAGTACTGGGGCCCTAGGTTCACGAGAACATGCTACGAGCCCAGCTGCCTGCTTCTGGGGAAGACTGGTGTTTGGTCAGCAGGAAAATTGGGAGCTCACTTCACTCTCCTTCTATACGGAAGGTGTCTCAGTCCACGCTGCCTGGGCTCAGGGGTGTGGCGATGAGGATAATGTGAGCCCATCTTTCCCAACCTCCTCAGCGCTTATTCCCCTCACCCAGAATTCTTAGATCTTGTGAAGGTGTTTCCGCACATGGTTAGTTGTTTAAATTGAAGTTTCTGGGAGGGGACGGGTGCTAGAATTTCTATGCTGCCATTTTTCTGGTGTTATCTCTGTTGATTTAACTTAAATGGTGGGGAAGTCTGATTGAAATAATGAAAAAATCTGAACTATAGGATATCCAATCATAAAGAGAGCTTTCCCAGCCACAAGAACATGTACACAGAGCTACTCTGTGGCGAGAAGGAAGAGAAATGAGGCCCTAGGATTCCACCCTGCTCTTGGCCTGATGAGGATCATTGCTAATGAGCATGACCGTTGGTTGGATAGTAAGGTTGCCAGGAAACGGATTTGTTCTTAAGTTAAAAAGTGGGACAGCTGCAATAGTATAAACGATGAAATATTAAAAAAGAAGTCAAAACTGCTTCTGTGCACTATGATTTAAAAACAAAACAACTAAGCTCTTTCTTTATACATGAATATGGTATGATACATGCCCCCCAGGAGCAGAGTCGGCTGGTTGGTGGCAGCACATTTCTCTAAGTTCCTAGCCGCTGTGTGTTGCAAGGAACCCAGGAGACCTCCCAGTTCAGCCTCACCATTTTGCAGATAGGAAAACCGAGGCCCACTGAGAGAACCGACTTACATAAAGAAGTATGGCTTCTCGGCTGCAAAAGATCTTTTACAATGAATGCTGTACTTTATCTCACTTATGGGACACATATTTTCCGTAAAGAAAGGAAGTAAGTATTATTAGCAGTGTAGGTATGAAGGGGCAATAGAGGTTTAAACTAAACCCTAGTTTTATTTATATCTTATTCTGCCAATAAATTACAAAAATCCTTTAACTTTCCTCAGTCGCCTAATCATCCCCTTTGGAAAAACCAGCCTAGCTACCAATTCACAACAGTAAATTACAAAAAGATGTAAGGGCCTAGTGTAGGGAACAAACCCCTGCAGAGTTTGAATTACTTTAGCTCATTCAAATATGTACCTTGGACTAGATTCTCGGTCATAGCCTGGTTTTCCAGCTTGGGAATGGGAATCTTGTCTCATTCCTGTAGTTATTCTTTCCCTCTCTCTTTTTCCCAAGCTGGTTCCCTCTCATGAGGCCTGACCCTCCTTTTGGAGGGGCAGCAGGGTTCAGCTTTCAGCAGCCCCACACTGGTCTGGATAGTACAGCTGCTCCTGGTTTTGCCTTAGGGCCCTTGCTGAAGCTGTTTAAGCTGTGACCTCGGGGAGGGGAGAGGTGAGATGGATAAGTGCGACTCCCGGTCCATGGCAGTGGCGCGTGCAATTAGGTGATCGAGTTCGGTATGAAGTGGTTGAACCATCCCAATGAGAAATGCAGGAGGTAGTCTCCTGCTCGCCCTGCCTCACTGGAATGCAGTCTTTTCACCTGCAGTCCCCACTGCAGTCCACCCTCAGCAGGGGGCCAGCTCCTTCTGCAGGGAGAGTGATGGGAGAAAGCTTCGATCTGGTGTGGGGTCAAGTGCCTTGAGATCTAAGGAGCAAGCCTTAGGGTCCAAATTTACTGGGAGGTCTAGAACAGAAGACTAAAATCTGAAAGAATGCATTGTCCTGAAAGCTTTGCCTTTCTCAATCCACCTCAAAACAATGTTTTTTTTTGTCATCATCAGGGGTATTTCCCAAGGCTTGAGTGAGCTCTTGCTTTGCAGCAGCACCATCAGAAGGCTGAACCCAGGGCCACAATTCTCTGCTCCGTTAGAACATGCATTGCTGGGTACCAGGTACTACTGGACACATTTGATGTGTATGTAATCACTTAATCCTGAAAACAACTGTATCCCCCAGTGTGCAAAGAAGGGAACAGAATCATTAAGAAGTTCAATCATTAGCTGAAGGTCACACACCTAGAAAGCGGCCGAACCAGGTGGGCTGGTCCAGAGTCAAGCCTTAATGACTGTGCTCTGCTGTGCCAGCCTGGACCTTATTCCCTCCCTCCTTCCTCCATCAAGCACTCTCCTTACTTTCTAGCCAAACCCAACCTTCTGTTGTCCACAGGTACCCCTGGCGTTCCCCCACCTTGGTGCCTTTGTCCAGTTTCTTGTCTTTGGATGTCCTTGGTTTCCTTCCTGTTTGTTAAAACCTCAACACCATCCATGGCCGAGCTCACCTACTGCCTGCCTCCTCCACGAAGCCTACCCATCTCCTTCCAGCTGTAATAATTTCCTCACTTCTGTGCTCAAGGAATACTTTAATCATAAAATCCTGTCTGTGTACCTCCATGGCAAGTATCAGTTTATCTCTCTATCTCTACCCACCCACCTATCCTCTATCTACCTAATCTATCCATCCATCCATCTATCCACCAATCTACCGTCTGCAATCTTCATCATTTATCTATCTGCTCTGTCATCTATTGCTCAGGCCTCTCCTTGCCCTAGATTGTAAAGAAAGGAACCCCATTTCTTTTTACCCCTGGATACCCAGTACCTGTAAGAAAGCTTGGATGCAAATATTCTTTGAATGAATAAGTAAACAAATAGATTTTGTGCCTTTCCTTTAGTAACTATCACAGTCAGTCTTAAGTTTTAGTTTTCTTTGTGAAATGTTTCTCTGCCAAACTTAATTATAAACCCCTTGGGCTCTAAGGCTGAGGGTATGAACAGTATCTTCTTCAACTCAGAAGTCCTTCCCACACTGAATATAATGTGCCTCGGACATAGGAAGTGCTCATCGGTGTGTGTGTGTTTGTTCACTTAAGTGGAAGGGACCTCATGACACTATCAGTCAGCACACTGCCACTTATTTGAATATTTTAAACAACTGTTTGAAAATGCATCCTTTTTCCCCTGTAGGATTCTTGGTACCATGGCAACCAAATTGGTTTGACTTGTAAGTATGTCTTAGTTGCTGGAGGTTTTCCTTCTACCTGCTGCTCTAAAAACCATACACTGAGACACACTTTAAAGATTGTTTCCATCTGAGCAGATCTGAGTGGGTAGAGCTGTTCTTCTCTCTGCGCCCTGTGACACAGTTTCCACCTGTTCTGCACCACCTCCTCCTCTCAGCCTGCTGTCAACAAGGCACTTTGAGGCCTGTAATTGCGATGTCGGACAGTCAACAGTGGTCATTCCCTATGTGTTCTCATTGGCTCAGGACTCCAAAGTCCAGAACTCTAATGCCAGATGTGCTGGACAATCAGCTGGCAAGCTGCCGCTTCCACCCTGGACACAGCTGACTCTCCAAAGTGCTAACTCTCAGTTCTTGGCTTATGATCCTCATCTTTAACATAGGAAACTACTACTGTGGTACAGATGCAAATTAAAGTTACTGGCATTGTGATATGTACCCATTTTTCCATTTTTCAGCTGGGCATTTTAGGGGAGTTGTCATGCCAGGATGTTGGCAGCATTGGTGCAAGACAAGCAAGGCTGCGAGCCAGCATGGAGAATGTCAAGTAAAGCACCCAGAGGAACTGCAGGGAAGACTGTAACCAAAGCGAAGCCAAGTTTAAGGCCACTTAAGACAGGCAGGGATGAAGATAACTCATAATCAGAGCAATAGCTGTTAGAGATGGCTGTAACCACACCGTCCACCATCCACATTCTAGGGAGATTCGTCTCTAGACTGTAAGTACCATGTGGCAGGGATTTGGGTCTATTTTGTCTCCTACCTGACGCCTACCTCCAAGAACAGTTCCTGACATAGAGGGTGCTCGTTAAGTATTTGACCAATGAATAAGCAAGCCCAGGACTGCAATATTTTATTTAATATTTACTTTGTAACTTATATTTAACAAAAGCACCCACACAATTAGCTCCTGTGATTCCACAGCAGCTCTTCAAGGAGGCATCTCATCCTGTTTTATGAATGAGGGAACAGGCAGGCGCTTGAAGGGGCTGAGGGAATATGGCATTGCAGCTCCTCCTGCCACTTGGAGTTATTTGCTTCTCAGCAGAGAAGACATCAGGGATGGGCAGAACTCTGAGCTAAGGACAGACTGACATTTAGCAGGAGGACTGTCTTTCTGGGCACCACTGTCTCTCCAGGTAGGATGGGACAAAGATTGGAAGTGCAGTAATTCCTGACATCTTGCAAGCTTTGACTAGCGCAACCTGGATTCTCGGCTGCTGCCCATGGGTCCAGGGCTGGTGGGAGGTAGGAGCCTGCAAAGGGCCGAGGAGCTGAGCCAGCAATGATGGTTGGCTCTGCTGGAGCCCTCCTGAGCAGCAGCCAGTTTATTGGGCATTTCTGCCAAGAAGCTAAGGCCTGGAGGGCTTCAAATGAAGCTTACTCACCCTAGCCAATGAGGCATTTGTTTCCTGAAACTGCTCTGCAAATGATAGCTGACACTCTCTGATGCTCACCAGGGTCTAGGCACTGTGCTAACCCCACATGGCACCCCACACAGATGATTCCAGTCAGTGCTCACAGCAGTGCAGGGAAGGAGGTACCACTGCTTTCCCCAGTACATGAAGAGACTCAGGCTTTGATAGTGTCATTACCCAGCTCACAAAGCTTTGCCAGCTCTTTCCTGGACCCAAAATTTAAAGAGCTCGCAAGAGCCTAGACTTGCACCGTGTGTTTCCGCCATCTCCCATCCCCTGGTGACTCAGGCAATACCTTGAGTGCACCCTTCTCTTCTCTCCTGCTCCTCCCACTGTGCCTTTGCTGGCCTCTCACCTGCAGGGGCCTCTCCTCCCACAATTTAAAGCTCCACTCGAGTTTCAACTCCTTAGCAGCCTTCCTGAGTACCGTGCTAAAGTTTGCCTTCTCTAAAATTCTAAGACTTTTAACTCAGTGCATACCAGTAGACACGCTTGCCTCACTCATTGTCTCTATGTCTACCTTGATACCCAATCTGGATTACCCACCCTTGCAGACTGGGACACTGTCTCAGTCTGCTCAGGCTGCCATAACACAATACTAGAAACTGGGTGGCTTAAAAAAGACATTTTTTTCTCGCAGTTCTGGAGGCTGGAAGTTCAAGATCAGGGTTGTCAGCACGATTAGTTTCTGACTTGCAGAAAGCCATCTTCTCAGTGTGTCCTCAAGTGATGGGGAGTGGGGGAGGAGTGGGAGACAGAGAGAGGATTGGAGAACTGAAGAGCTCTCTGATACTTCTCCCTAGGAGGGCACTAATCCTCTCACGATAGCCCCACCCTCATGAACTCATCTAAACCTACTTACCTCCCAAAGGTCCCGCCTCCTAGTACCAATACCATCACATTGGAGGTTAGGGCTTCAACGTAATTTCTGGGGAGATACCTTTGTGAATAGCAGACATCTCATACTTCCCATATATCTCTCCACCATTACTCCTACCTATCAGTGAATTTACTGAGTGACCCACTCACTTTGAGTTAGTTTTCCAGGAACTGTAGGTTTATGCTGATCAAGTCTTCTCCTCCCTGGTCTCTGTCAAATAAGCATCTGCAAGCAGCTGACCTGGGGTGTCCTTGTTCATCAACTCATCTTAGGAATACATCTCCATATGGCATTCTCAGAGTCCTTACTTGTTTTTGCCATCTTTTCCTACCATCTGTATAGAAATGCCAGAAAGAATCCAGATCATGTGATGCATTTATTCCTGGTTCACCAATAAGTTATTTAACTTCTTGGATCATTATTTGTATGTCTGTAAATTGTGCTGAATAATACCTAGTTCATAAGGTTGCTGCAAGGTCTAACCGAAATAATGCATGCACAGGGTCTGCTATGGTAGATGACCTACCTGTTTTTACGAAGTCTAACAGTGTTGGTGGTACGTCGCTGAGAGGAATTTTAATAAGTATATTTCTATGTATTGATCAGATACTGATGCAATGGCTGCTTGCTATTTGGTTTGTTTTTTTTTTTTTTTTTTTTTTTTTTTTTGTCCAGGGTAAGTTTCCAGGAGGTGACTGGCTTTTAATATTCTGATGTGTTTTAAATCGCATGCAATCTTAGATAAAGGCACCATCATGCTTAGTTCTGCTGCAGACCCACAACAATTAAAGTGGATGCCCTTGAATAGCTCCAAAATGATTAAACTGAGGGCTGTCACAAGTAGCAAACACGGGTAAGAAAAAGACAGTACGCTGCCTAATTTGTCTCACAGTTACCGTGGTTACCTGAAGACGCAGTTGGTCCCCAGGGTCGGCACATGGTGTAACGGGGAACCGTGTTGTTCAGGACGCTGCAACCAACCCTGTGAGCTATGGGGGGCGCTGCCGCAGCGGTGGGCTGTCACTCCGAGCACAGCACGTCCCCAAGTGCCCCAGTGGCTTCATTTATACGCAGTTAACATGGTATGTCGGGCTGAAAACAATAATGTTTTTTTAAAAATAGCTAAGGGTTCTGACACTGCAACCTTTAAAGTGCAATATACATCTCAGGGGGATTAAGCAAACAGCTATTTAAACCGTAGCAAGGGGTTTGGTCCTACAGGATATCTGTTTTAACACCAAATACAAAGTGTTTAAGACGTGACTCATGCCTTGCCTGGAACAGCTGCCAATATTTATGATATTTTGTAACAGCCCAAGACATGAAATGGAAGTTAAAACCCATTTTTAATACGTTGCAGTAGGAATAGAGAACAGGAGACTGGAAACCACAAAGAGTAATTGAAATTTTCAAATAATTAAAGAAAAGAAATCTTATTTTGCCCAGTGATTTAAACCACAATGCCTTGAATCAGGGCTTCTGTCAGAAAACAAACTTGGCTGGTTTAATTTATCTTTATTTACTCTGTCAAATCTCCAGTGGAGCAGCTAATCGGTAGTGAAATGTCGATTAGGATAGGTAACTAGAGAGAGGAAGATGAGAAACACAAGAAAAGAAATTTAAAAAGAAAAAGAGTTCACTTCAGATGCGAGGTCCCCAGCGTCTGGATAACCTCGTATTAACTGTGGCTGCCTCCTCTGCCGCCCGATACGTGCGCCCGATACGTTACTAGTGCTAAACTCGTCTCTCATCACCTAGTGGCCTAACAAAGGGAAGTGGAAAATATCCCCACTTAGTGGCATCAAGAAGACTTCTCTGCAGATCAAGCGTGCTCCTTTGGAACAGTTTAAAGTTGTGTCTGGTGGTCTGAATTGAATTTCATTTTTTTTTAACCATAGCAAATCTGTGCTTGGGAAAGTAATAAAAAGGAAAGGTTATAATTGACAGCAGGTGGAGTATATCGCGCTAAACACTCAGTGCACAGAAAGGTAACTGTGATAGCACGCAGCTGGGGAGGCCTTCCAGCGCCCTCCTAGACGAGCAGCAGCTGCATTCAGCGGCCACCTGGTCATGGCCCCAGGTGAGCTTTACCCAGCCGAAACCAGAGCCGCAACTTGAATCCCTTTTATTTATTTTTAAAAACTATCTTGGGTATTTATTATAATCATTATATTAGTCTTTATTTATTCAAGCAAGAGACACTTTATTAAACATACGTTGAAAGCAAATAACGTCTAGTGGAGAAGATCCAGCCTTTGAAGTCAGAGTCGGGTGTGAGTCCTGGAGTTTTTACTTCTTGGCTCAATCAATACGGATAAGTTGCAGAATTTCTTTATATCTCAGTTTTTTCATATGTAAAATGGAATGATAATACCTACTTTTAGGGACTGTCTTGTGTTTAAGTGAATAATGTCAGCTGAATTTTTGATTTCCCCCCAAGTTCATATGCGGAAACCTATCCCCTAATGTGATGGTATTAGGAGGGGGGCCCTTTAAGAGGTGATTGGTTCACGAGGATGGAGCCATCATGGATGGGATTGGCCTTCCTGTAAAAGAGATCCCAGCGCACTCCCTTGTTTGCTTCTGCCCTGTGAGGTTGCAGTGAGAAGAATACCCTCTGTGAACCAGGCCCTCGACAGATGCTACATCTGCCAGCACCTTGATTTTGGACTTCCCAGCCTCCAGAAGTGTGAGAAATACATTTCTGTTGTTTATAAGCCACCCAATCCATTATATTCTGTTACAGCAGTTCCAAGGGACCAAGACCGTTAACAACAGCATTTAGAACACTGCTTGGCCCATCATAAGCACTCGAGATATGACAACTATTGATATCGCTGCTGTTATTGTTATTAATCCTTCACTGGTCTGGGGGTGGGGTTGATTCTTTCACTGGCAAAATCCCGAGTCTGGCCATCTGAACTCAGACAGACAGTACGTGGGAAAGGAAGTTGTCACAGTCCGCAGAGAAACCTTGAAGCTCCTTACAAAAGGGAAATCCAGCCAGAAAAAACGCAGGAGAGAATGAGAGGAGAGAGGCAGAGTCCTGGGTGAAGCCACACAGGGACGTTTCCAGGCTTCAGACTTCCAGACTCCAACACCAGAGTCTCTCAGGAACCGCCTTTCCAACCCACTGCAGCGGGGCCCACGGTGCCAGAGAACTCTGCTCAGTGGGGTGGGGTGGAGGTTGGAGAGCAAGCCCAGACGCAAGGCCAGCCTTTTTTATTGAGATTTAGTCTTCATACAGGAAAAGGTAAAGATCTTGAGTGTAGAGTCTGATGAAGTTTGACAATTGTCTGCACCTTTGTAACCACCATCCCGATTAAGACAGAACATTTCTACCAACCCAGAGAGTTTGTATTTTGCCACTTTTTAAGCAACTCCCACCTTGCCACTCAGAAACAACCAGTTCCTAATTTCTAGTATGATAATTTTACCAGAGCTGGTGTTTCATTTGAATGGGATCATACCATATGTACTTCCTTGAGTCTGGCTCCTATAGTGCAACCGAATGTTTTTAAGATCACCCATGACATTGGGTGTATTAGAAGTTTGTTCCTTTTTATTGCTGAGTAGTATTGCCTGTGTGAATATCCCACAATTTTTTCCTTCTTTGATGGACAGTTGGGTTTCTAGTTGAGGGCTGTCGTGAATAAGGCCGATTCATGCATGAGTCTCTCTGTGTACATGTTTTATTTCTCATGGGATAACCCTTCCAAGTTGTCTCAGATTGCGGTAAGAGGGCATGCCCTTGCACCCGCTTTGACCAGTCATTGGATGAGCACTACTCCTGGGGACAGAATGGAACGCTGGCTGAGGCTGGGGAAATGACATGGGAGAGTCAGCTATGAGCCACAGCAGCCAGCACTGGCAGCTGGGGACGAGGGTCTCAGTCTGAGCGGGGACCTGGGTGGCGCATCACAGCATCTACTATACTGTCTAAGATGCATTCTTAGGCTCCAATGTCGTTTTCCTCCTGAAATTTCATGGTTGTTTTACATTCGTGTCTATAATCCATCTCAAAATTATTTCTGTGTATGGAGCAAGTTAGAGGTTGAGGTTTGTTTTTTACATGGAGACGCCCAGTTGTTCTGGCACCATGTGTTGAAAAGGCTTTCCTTTCCCTACTGAATTTCTTGGTGCCTTGGTTGAAAATCAATTGACCGTATATGTGTGGGTCTATTTTTGGATTCTCGATTCTGTTTTATTGGTTTATTTATCCTTACATGGGGCAGTGTTTTGAAAGAAATCTAGCAGAAACGGTGCAACCTGTTTCTTGATCAGGAAGGTAATTTGGTAGCTTAGGGAAGCAAGGAAGGCTGCCCGTGGATCACGAGGGTTCATTTAGGCAGATGCAGGTGGTAATGGGCTGTAATGATTAAAACCTGGGGTAGAGTGCGCGGCATGTTCCCAGAACTGGCCAGGCTATGCCGTAGTTACAAACTAATTCTGAAGTCTTAATAGCTTAACTCTGTAGAGCACAGGTGGCAAACTCAAGGCCTGCGGGCCAAATCCAGCCCTCCACCTTGTTTTATCTGGCCCAGCACCTTGTTTCTACCCAGCGGCAGCACCGAGCTCTCACTTAACTGTTAAATAGTTACATTTATCCAGCCCTAAAATTACATTCGGCCCTTTGGCGAGGCTGATGTGGCCCCCAGTGAAAATGAGTTTGACACCCCTGCTATGGAAGTTTCTCTCTTCCTCAGTGCACCACCTGGTGTGAGTCGAGTGGCTCTCCTGGGCAGCTCTTCTCCAAACAGTGATGGGGGCACCCCAGCTGCTTCCTTCTTATAACTGTGCCACCTGGGACTTGTGCCTGCTAAAGCTCCATGGACGGGGAAGAGGTAGCTGAAGGGCTGCACAGGACATTTTTAAGTGTCTGGCTTAGATGTGTTCGCATCATGTCCCCTCAGATCTACTGTTGGAAACCTGGTCAGTTGACCAACCTTAACTGCAACGGGGACTGGGAAGTGCAGTCTTTGTTAAACATGAGCATTGACTCTGCCACAGGTGAGCCTGGGAAGAGGTGAGACTCGGGACTGGCGGCAAGGTAGGGTTTGATAACTTTCATTGTGGGAGGTTTTATAGCAAAGCTATTAAACGCATGAGCTCTAGAGCTAGATTCCTCCAGTTCCCACTTCTCTCTGGCCCTTACTACATAGATGACCTTGAACATGTCACAGATATTTCCTAGTATCTCAGAATCTTCATCCATAAAATGCAATGTGTAACAACACTCACCTTAAGGTCTTAAGGGGTTGCAGTGAAAATTTTAAGAATAGTATACATATAGCCCTAAGCATAGTGCTTGGCATAGAATAAGCATCTAGTGAATAGTATCAGTAGTAATTATTATATACATCCACAGGGGCCTGTAGGCATTGCTTGAAAGAGTTGAGATCTAGGGAAGCCAGCCCAGCCCAGCCCAGCCCAGCCCAGCCTCTTCCCCTCTATTCAGCACTTTCTCCCACACATCCTGGGAACGCTTGGAGGGATCAGAGCATCACAACTGAAACAGCTCTGAGCCTCACACCACTTTACATTTGTAAGAGTTGTTCTCTGGGAGAAATATTGTTAAGTGGTCAGAGGCCATATCCAGCAGTTAAAGGATTTCTGGTCCCAAGGGCCTTGGATTATAGGTGTTTTGAGGCTCTGTCTTCGTCTTTGACAGAGGCTATGAGGTTGGTGCTAAGCTGGTTTGCAGTGACAGCCAAGGAGACCCAAGCTGTTCGAGGAGAAGCAGATGAGGAGAGAGCACCTAGTGTTTCTTTGTGGGATAAACTGGACAGAAGTTTGTGCTCTGAATATTTGTTTGGCTTTTCAGAAGTTAATATTAGGACAGGAAGTAGATTGAAAATATGTGTTCATACTACATTTAGTCCAATTGAAAGCCTTGTCTGGGTTACTAAAAATGTTTCTTTTCTTCCTTCTGAGTGACTTTGGATAAATTACCCTTGTGGGTGTGGATCTTCATACCCATAGAAAATGGAGATGGTAAAAGAGCAAATTCTGGTAGTTTCCTGGTCAGGAAAAAATGAGTATAAGCCATTCTGGCTGCTGCTTGGTAGTCACATAAAAGTGAGGAAATGCTTGTTTGTGACACTGAGCAACGCTAATTTTCAAGAATTTGAAAATTTGCTGGTGTAACATTCTGAAATAAGAATGAAATGGACACTTGGTTGATGCCTAGCCATGTGGCTATTGCTTGTTATAGTTTAGAAGGACCGAAATTGAAGGCCCAGGTTGTGGGGACTGGGACAGGATAGCCACTGAGAGAAAGAACTTGGCCTGGTCTGATGTCTGGGGGAAACATGCATTTTGTTAACAAGATCCATTTGATTTTGACTTGAATTGTCCTGCCACCCCAGATTAATCCCTCTTTGGTTTGTTTGTTTTTTTACCCAATTGGGAGTGAACAATGGAATTTTTAAGTTAGGGAGAATAGAACTGGGATTGTCATTGAATTTTGCTCTGATTTTTATATTGGTGAGTTCTCTCCCTGAGGACTTTCAATGAGGAGCTCCCAGCACCCCTGTCTTGGTGAAGGAACCAACCAGAGAGACTGATCTTGGAGGCAGGTGGTAGAACTCAGGAGGTGGGTCCTTAAATAAGTGCCTATTACTCGCACCAAAGATATCCTTACAACATTCTATTTTAAGGCATTTTCTGACAGGGAACATTTATCTTTGAGTGACTTCTGAAGTTCTTTTAGCCATGGGAAGGCTGAACTAGAGATGGCTTAGCCATTAACTACTCGGGTGATAAGCACTCTACAATTTTCTAGGGAGAGGGCTAAAGATAGCAAATTCCAAATGCTATACTTATCAGAATACCAGGGGAGCCAGCTGACATTACTTCGGCTTCAGTCATAGTACACAGTATAGCCAGTCATAGTTACATGCGATGCCAAGCCACACTCTGCATAACGTTTCACAGATGGTAGAGGCTGCCTGGTACTCCTCTGGGGTGCAGGACAGTCCTCTGGAGCTCAGGAAGCAGCACATGTACACTTAAGCCCAGTCTTCTACAGAGATCCAAAATTGTCTTTAGCCTACAAAGCTCTCCCAGTTCCGCCAATTTTGGTTGGTATCATGACTATGAAGCCTTTGTGGCTTACCATTTATTAGAGCCAGTATTTTTACAAAGAAGCAGTTTACTCATGGTTTATCAAATCTGTGCTATTCACTCATGATTTTTGAATCTTAAGATGTATGTCTGAGGCTTCATCACCTTGTAAGGATCAATTATCTTCTAAGTTGTTTGCAACCTCCAGATTTCCCTCTCCCTCCTGCAGTTTGTCAGACCAGTCTTCCTAAACTTCCTGAAGCTTGAAAGCATTCCCCATACCCAGAGCAAGCAAAGGCTACCCAGCAAAGGAGTCCAGCTTCCTCAGCTCACCATCCCGTGGTCCACAAACATTTCTACCCTCTTATTAATCTTAGACTATTGGAGAGAAGAGTGGTCTCAGAGATGCCCAAGGCTCAGGTGTTACAGATAAGGAGGCAGGTACGCAGTAGTGAAGTGATTTGCTCAAAGTTACACTGGCAATTAGCAACAATTGGAATAATGAAAGCTCAAGGACTTTTATTTGTTTTTTTCCTGTGGTGTCACCAGTACCCAGAACACTCGGAAATTCGATAAATATGTATTGAATTAATCCAAGAAGGAACTGGGACTGGACCACCAGCCGTCACAGTCTCAGTTCAGCCCTCTGTCTACCTCTCTGCTGCCCTTGGCAAACGTCAGCTGCCCCAGCCTCATCGTCCTCCAGGTGTTTGCCTTCTGCATTCTTCCTACCCTGAGGCTTTCTCTCAGCCAAGTTCTTCCTTCAAGGCTCCATTCAATCCTACCACTCCTTGAAATCATTCCTGACAGCCTAGATTTCGCATGTCTCACTCAGTTGGCCTCCTGTGGCATCTGCAGTCTTCACGGCTCACTTACCCCAGGCTGCCGGGTGATGCTCGTCTCCCATGAGCACAGTCTACGCTGGCCCTGGCACACCCTCTGTCCTTCAGGAGCGCTGTGTGGTGGCGATGAGCATAGCATTGTCACAGACTGCGATGTCTACTTCCAATCAGGCCCCTCTTGGCCTCATCCCATCCTCTGTTCAATCCTGTGTCTGTGTTACTTACGTCACTTAGTCATATGTCCGGCTTCATCGATCTCATGTCTTGAGTGCTGGGCAATGGTGAGTAGTAGGACAATTATTTCTAGAATGCATGGAGCAAACCATAACACAGAAATCAAGGGAGATCAGAAAGGGGGAGAGAGAAATCAAAATTAGAATAAAACTTGAGTACTTTTAAAAAAGGATTGAAAGTTAACCAAAGAAGAGCAGAGAACACGTCAGGCAGATGTATCCTCACAGGACAATGTTGTAGGAAACGGCAAGTAGCTTGGTGTGGTCAGAGGAAGACCACAAATAGCAAAGTGGAGGGGTTGAAGCAAATGTATAGGCAGCAGCCAGATCCTAATGACTTGTCTGCTGGAGTATTTGAACTTGATTGTACATTCATTGTACAATCAGTCCTTTGGCAATTCAGTCCTTTACTCTCAGAAATAATAACAAAAAACTTCCACAGAAAGGTGATAATTATATATGGTTTATACTTCAATTGAATACTATTTAAGAGAATGAAATAGGTCTATATATATTTAAACAATATAATTGTCAATATAAATTAGGTAAAATATTTATATGTGTGAGTATATTGTATACACAGACAGAAAAATTTTATGATACATAAGAAGCTTAATAGAACTCTCAGGGTCTGGAGTGAATGAAAATGTGACATGTCATTGGACATCCTTAGGTAATTAAAAACTTAAACTTGACTAAAAAAAACTTAGTTAAAAGACGAGCAGATATTTACACCTAGAATCAGACACTGAGATTTTTAAATAAGATTTTCAATTAGGAAGCAATATGATCACAATTTCAAAAAGATCATGGGACAAATACATATGATTTCACTTGTGGAATCAAAAGAACAAAATAAATGAACACACAAAACTGAAATAGACTCATAGTTACAGAGAGCGGACTGCCGATTGCCTGAGGAGAGGGATTTGGGGGACTGGGTGAAAAAGGTGAAGGGATTAAGAAGTGCAAATTCATAGTTACAAAATAGTCATGGGTACAGAAAGTACAGCATAGGAAATATTGTCAATAATATGGTAATAACTATGTACAGTGTCAGGTGGCTCCAGGAGATATTGGAGGGAACACTTTGTAAAGTATATTATTGTTTAACCACTATGCTATATACCTGAAATTAATACAAAATATTGAATGCAAACTATAATTGAAAAAATTGTAAAAATTGAAAAAATTGTAAAATTATAGGACAGTAGTGGGGAAAGCAGATGGAAGAAGTGTCTAATGGAGGCAAGGGGACCAGGTGGTTTTTGGAGACTATTGCAGGAATCAGAAGAGATGGGGGTGTAGCAGTGGGGGTCAAGGTCAAGTGGGAAGGACATCTGAACTATGAGTATGCCAGAGCTCCAGGACATACATGGGAGGAGCAGGGAAGAGTGAGGCACGACTGCCAGGTCTGTACTGTTGTAGCAACTGGCTGTCTGGTGGTGGTGTCACTGGACAGGGAACACAGGAAGAGGACCCCCCCCACAAAGCCTTCAGTTTTGAGATAGTCACAGTGTGAGGTGCCTCTGTTAGGCAATGAATATTCTTTGACTAAGAGGACAAGTGGTCCTTGTTGGTGTCTTCCAAAAATTTCTTTCTGGATTTCACATGGTTAACATCCAGCATTTTCGTGGAGTTCATAGCACCTAAGTCTTACTTTCCAACTTTAAGAGTCCAGTTCATCTCCAGTTAGTGGGGACCACGGAGGCAGAAAAACTAAAGCAACATTAGCCCTGTGCCTTCTGCCTGTGTTTGATAGGGAATTATTTCTGTCTCCTAGGTCTTAAATCTAGGTGTCCCTTTGGGAATATTGCCACTGTGGCATTTAAAGGTAAAGGATAACTATGGAAGAAATAGTAAAATATGACTGTAATACATTAGCCTTGATTTTTTTCCCCTCCACACTTGGATGGTCCCCACAAGGTATAGAAAGAAGAAAGTGAAACTGTGTTCTAGGAAATTTGATGTAAGACCAGTTGCTCTGCTGTTTTCTTATTCCCCAACTTTTTCATCTATATTAAAGATTGTTTATTTTCTGGATTTGTACAACATTTGCCATGTCACTTAGAGAAGTGAGAGGCTGCATGATTAGTAAGTAAGTGTTTATCGATTACTTCTGGGCCTTTTGGCAGAATTGAATTAGAGCCAGGTGCTATCCCTTTGTGCTCAATGATAACTTTTGTTTTGTTTTGTTTTCTTGTAGAAGATGGAGAAATATGTTCCTTTGGCTAGCAACAGGGATAGTGGAAATTTTCTTTTTTTATCCTGGTAAATGGCAGGATACTTAAGCTCAACTGATCATTTTTAGCTGTGTGATTAGCAGTATGAGTCGAGTCATTTTGTTCTGTAGCTGTCTTCATTATGAGGAGACCCTGAATTTAATTAACAAATGCCTAATTATCTCCCTACATTAAAAAAAAAAAAAAGGCCTTCAGAGTGTATTTAAAATCTGAATGGCAAAGCCAAATACTCATCTCCTAGGTTGTTACTGAATTGGGGCAATGATGAAAATACATCAAGAATTTTCAAGAATGTGCTGACACCAGTGCTCTTTTCTCTAAAAATGTCTACTTTTAAAAGACAGAATATTTCTTCTTTTTAAATTTTTATGGAATGTATCGGGGTGACATTGCTTAATAAAATTATACAGATTTCAGATGTACATTTCTATAATACATCCTCTGTATATTGTACTGTGTGTGCACCACCCCAAGTCAGGTCTCCTTCATCACCACTCATCCCCCCTTTACCCTCTTCTGTCTCCCCCACCACCCTTCTCTCTTGTAATCACCATACTGCTTGTGTCTAGGTTTTTCTTTCTTTGCTTAATCTCCTCACCTTTTTCACCCAGCACCCCAAATTCCCTCCCCTCTGACAGCTGTCAGTTTGTCTTCTGTTCCTGTGGGTCTGTTTCTATTTTATTTGTTGTTTATTTTGTTCATTAGATTGCACATATGAGTGAAATCATATGGTACTGTCTTTCTCTGACTGGCTTATTTCACTTAGCATAATTTCTCCAGGCCCATCCATGCTGTTGCAAAAGCTAAAATTTTCTCTTTTTTTATGGCCAAATTGTTTCCAGTGTGTAAATGTATCACAACTTTTTTATCCACTCATCTACTGATAGACACTTGGGCTGCTTGATTTGGACACTTCCAAATCTTGGCTATTGTAAATAATGCTGCAATGAAGACAGGGGTGCATATATTTTTTCAAATTAGTGTCTTGGGTTTCTTCAGATACATTTCCAGAAGTGAGATCACTGGGTCATAAGACAGTCCATTTTTAATTTTTTGAGAAAACTCCATACTGTTTTACATAGTGGCTGCACCAATCTGCATTCCCAGTAACAGTGCACAAGGGTTCCCTTCTCTACATTCGTTCCAACACTTGTTTGTTGATTTATTGATGGGAGCCCTTCTGACAGGTATGAAGTGATATCTCATTGTGGTTTTAATTTGCATTTCTCTGATGATTAGCAACGTTGAGCATCTTTTCATATGTCTATTGGCCATCTGTATGTCCTCTTTGCAGAAGTGTCTCTCCAGGTCCTTTGCCCATTTTTAATTGGATTGGGTTTTATTGTATGTGTGTGGGGTTTCTTTTGTTTGTTTTTTGGTGTTGTTTAAGTTCTTTATACATTGTGGATATTAACCCCTTATCAGATGTATCATTGGCAAATATGTTCTCCCATTCAATGGATGTCTCCTCATTTTGTTGATGGTTTCCTTTGCTGTGCAAAACCTTTTTAGTTTGATATAGTCCCATTTATTTTTTCTTTTGTTTCCCTTGCCCAAAGATTTATATATATATATAAATATATATATAATATAAATATAAATAAATATATATATATATAAATCTTTGGGCAAGGGAAACAAAAGAAAAAATAAATATATATATAAATCTAAATATATATATGATATATATATATATATATATATATATATATATATATAGAACAAGAAATATTACTATAAGAAATGTCCAAGATTTTACAGCCTATGTTTTCTTTTAGGGTTTTTATGATTTCAGGGCTTACATTTAACTCTTTAATCTATTTTGAATTTATTCTTATATATGGTGTAAGAAGGTGGTCTACTTTCCTTTTTTTTGCATACATCTCCTAGTTTTCCTGCCACCATTTATTGAATAGACTGTCTTTACCCCATTGTATGCTTTTGCTTTTTTTGTCAAGTATTAATTGGCCATATAGGCATTGGTTTATTTCTGGGTTCTCTAGTCTGTTACATTGATCTATTTGTCTGTTTTTATGCCAGGAATATGCTGTTTTGATTACTATGGCCTTGTAGTATAGTCTGATATGAGGTAACATGATTCCTCCAACTATTTTTTTCAAGATTGCTGTTGCTATTGAGGGTTCTTCAGGAAAAGAAAATTTATGGATTCAAAATGCCGAATCTTTAGAAAAAGATTTTACCTTCTATGTCAGTTTTTCTGAAGCCAATAGCATTTAATATTATTAATATAGCCTGGAATTCTTTCCCTTTCAACATCACACCCTTGCTTGCTTTTTATCTTTCTAGAAGATGTGAATTAAGAATCAGAACTCCTGAGCTGTAAGTGGTTTCTTTAACTAATTGGCCTTTCATTCCTTGATGCCTTCATTTTATCAAAATTATAACCAATTCCATTTCTAAAACAACTTTAGTGTCAGGCAGCCTAATCTCTTGGAGAAAAATGTTTGTAAGAATGTACAATATTAATATTGAGTATGATCACATCCCAAATTGATAAAATTGCCATGAACTGGTACATTCAAATCTAATATAAATCATGACAGCATGGGCTGAAATGGTAATTCCTATGAAATAATGGGCAGGATCCCAGTGCTTCTGCTACAGTTTTCTGTCAGTTTTTTTAAATCATCTTAACTATTTTTAGATGTACATTCAGTATCATTGAATACATTCACATTGTTTTGCAACTACAGAACTTTTTCATCTTGCAAAACTGAAACTCTGGGCCCAATAAACAGCAATGCCCATTTCCTCCTTCCCTCGGTCTCTGGTAACCACTATTCTATTTTCTGTTTCTCTGAATTTGATTACTCTATATACCTTGTATCTATATACCTAGAATCATACAGTATTGTCTTTGTTACTGGTGTATTTTACTTATTATAACACCTCAGAATTTATTCATGTTGTAGTATGTGTCAGAATTTTTTTCCTTTTTTAAAGTGAATATTCCATTGTGTGTATATACCATATTGTGTCCATCTTTTCACCCACTGATGGACACTTGGGTTGCTTCCACCTTTTGGCTATTGTGAAGAATGCTGCTGTGAACAGGAATGTACAGATAACTCTTTGAGACCCAGCTGTCAGTTCTTTTGGGTATATATCCAGAAGTGGAACAGTTGAATCATATGATAATTCTATTTTTAATTTTCTTGAGGAACCATGTGTTTTTCCATGATGACTCTACCATTTTACATTCCCACCCACAGTGCACAAGGGTATTAATTTCTCCACATCTTTGCCAACACTTGTTTTCTGTTTCTTTTTAAATAATAGCCATTCTGATGGGATGAAGTGCCTATAAGATTTTATTGATTGATTCTTAAATAGGAGTAGCTAAAGATCACTTGTCAGTTGAAGATAGCCTAAAAAAAAGAAAAATGATGATGAGACAGGAAGAATGGCCTCATTGAAAACAGAAATAAATTAAATGAAAATGTGACTAGATACTGCATCCATAAAACAAGATGCTAAAAAAAAAGAATGAACAAAACATTTAAAATATGATTGTTGAAATTTAAAAAATATTGAAAGTGTGGATATTGAAAGATAATATTGAAATTTTTTTACAAAATAGAATAGAGATACAGTGATGGACAATATGAAAGAAGGATAAGAGAGAATAAATTTGGGGGGGGGGGGCGCAGACAGAAAGAACAAAGAAAAGAGACAAAAGAAAATTATCAAAGAAATATGTAAGATAATTTCCTAAAATTGAAGGACCAGAGTGAAAGAATTCACTGAAAGTCCAGCACAAATGAATAAAACATTATCTGTAGAAAAAGCACTTGTAGAAAAAACACTTCATGGAAGTTCTGAATACCTGGAGAGAGGGAAGCTTTTATGAGTATATGGAGGGAACATGCATAGAAGCAGACCACCCACAAAAGAACAAGAATCATAGCAACAAGGGATGCAATATTTTAATAGTGTTAAAACTTCAAATTTTTGAGTGGAAATATTTGTCCAGAAAAACTATTAGATGAGTGTAAGAGTAGAATACAGATATTTTCAGGTACATCCAGAGATGGATGATGGACAAGAAAAAAGAAGGTGGAATTCTAGAAATAATAACTTCCACCCAGGAATGTTGTAATGAAGGAGAATCCTAGGTTGACAACTGGGTTGTACTGACTGATGGGTAGCAACTAGTCACGATTGGAGCAGGAAAAAAGATTGCTTTATTAGGGAGATAACAGAGAATAGGGATAGCAGGGGAAAGATTCTACAGATATGTTACAACCTTTGATTCTTTAGATAATGTAAGTAGGTAATACAGAAAACCATTGCAAGAGGAAAAACAAAGGCAACTAGAAACTCCAGAAAAAAATAGAAGATGTCTAGAAAGGAGGTATAATCACACTGTACAATTTAGCTCTAAAGTGAACAATATTTACGAAGTCATCATTATTGATTTCAACATTCAGAATTAAATTATAGACAGTGCCCAGAAGACAGTCATGGCCACAGAACCCATGTAGAAGATATCTATCTCATATATAAAAGCATAAATACAAACAACAGAAGTTCAGAATTCGATGTTGGGAAGGAGAAATGAAGGGGAGGATAAGGGCATTCAAACTCTTTATTTATTCACAGAGTGGGAAATTAACAAGGTATTACCTATAGTAGATAGAAGAAATAAACATAAGTATGATTTCTAATTACAAAGAAAAATAATAAATTAAAAGTAATAATTAATAGATAATATCTACAGTCAATAAATTTAGAAATAATCATGGAAGCATGATCACAGAGTGAAATGGGGATAATTGGTAAAAAAATTTAAAGCAAACACTTAGAAGCGGTAGCTTTTGGAATGACAGCAGCTGTGATGTGGTATGGGGACTGTAACTCATTTTAACACATTTTCTGAATATTTGATTTTACACAAATGTGTACAGAATTTTTAGTAGACATATATTAAAGGTAAAATTATTCTAGGATAGCAAGTAATGGAATGGAATAATAATTACAACATCTATAGAGAAACTTGGAAAATATTTTTTAAATGTTGAAAAATCTGTGAAAATAGATGTGTAATATGATCATAACTTCATTAAAAGTATATGTGCATATGCACAGAGATCAAAAGTAATATGCAGATAAAATAGGTATTTTGTGTAAAATTTTGAATGATTCTTTGTAAAATTTTTTCTAATATTTTTACATTGATTTTTCAATGATACAGCTTAGTATTTATGGGTTATTATTTTATGCAGCCATTACACCTTTTAGGATTATTTATGAAAATATAATGTGACAGTGAATTGCATGAGAAAATAGCATCCTATAAATGTATTGTCCTAGCACTAAGAAAGGTCACTTTGGCTGTATGAGTTATAATGAAGGGGGCCTTTTATTTAGGGTGTGCTGACCACTTTTCAATTTCTCTCATTTCAGATTTGTAAATTATGGCTGAAAAATATTTATGTTTGCAGTAAATAGATTTTATGTCACTAGATGATTTGGCTTCATTACTGGAAATCTGCATTTTTATTCCAAGCAGCGTCTTGCTGTTTTTGGGAGACAAGAGAAGAGATGGTCTCAGTTTTTAATGTGTTTTTCAAATGGAAGCAATCGTTAAATACAGTGTTTTTGTATTGTCTGTTTGAGAATTACAGGCGAGTTTTTGGCTGGTCTGTTATTCTGTATTGGCTTCGATTCCTGCATAACCTGGGCTTCCTAAATTTCACCTGAGCCGCTTCTCTCTGACTTTCCCAAACCATTCAAGACCAAGCTGCTGCAGAAGAGAATTCCTATAAAACATTCTACTAAGTTATTTTTATTTGTTGATCTTACAATACTGAAAATAGGGGAAAATTTGGCCCATTTGCTTCATAATTTCTCATTTACAGGGTTGGTAGCTGTGCAGAAAAGAGTTAACATAGCAGGCCCGAGGCCGTCTTTGGGAGGGTCTGCTTGTGAGACTGGTCCTTGGCTAGCATTTGGGAATTTGATACCTTACTCATCTGAGATGAAGGTTGGTCCACTCTGCCTAGACTGCACAATGTGATTATGCTGAACACTGACTTACTCTGGGAATCTGTAGCAGTGGTGTGTGCTAGGCAGAGGGTGCCTGTGTGGCCATACCCCAGGAACAAACTTGGGTGCTGAATCTCTAGAGGGTGCCCTAGGCAGAAACATTACACATATTATTGCACTTTTAATTTCTACATAAAGAAGCACACTCACCCTCAGAGGAGGGAGAAGACATAAGGAAGCCCGATATTGATTTCTCTGCCTGTGTCGTTTTCTGTTATGATCCAGCTGTACATCCTTTCTATGTGGCTGTAATAAATCATGGCAAAGAACCTATAAGCAGAGTCCCATGAATCCTTCTAGTGAATCTCCAGATACTGAGAGGGGGGATCTTTGGAATGCATGAAACAGTAAATATTAGATTAGTCATGCACTTTTTTCCCTCATCCCTCCAAACCACTCACCCTCCTCCCCCCACACCCCACCTAAACATACACCAGATCGAGGATTAGAATAGTTCTCAAACACAGACATCATTTTCTAAGAAATGACTAGAAGTCCGACCATTCTGAACTGGTGTGTCTCCACTGAGGTTTCACTTCCCATGAAGCCAACTAATTTTACTTTTGAATAATTTCGAGATGTGTTTTTAGGTACAGTTTAAAAGCAATCAGCTTTTTTGAGGGCTGGACCAAACAGAATTGACAAATAATTTGATGAGTAAAATAATTACGTTTTGAGTTTTTATTTGAAGTCCCAAGTTAAATTAAATAGCCCTTTCAGGTTTTTTAGGGTGTTTTTGCCCAGTCTGACAATTCACAAGATTTTGAAGAGGGTGTGGGCTCTTCCCCAGGGCTCCAGCCCCATTTGTCTCTCTCCAAGCTGTCTCCCGACTCCTCTGGGCTCCTATACACGCTACTTCCCCTGTGTGGGATCCTCTTCCTCCCACTCCCTCCCTCAATCATTTACCCAATCATTTAGCCTTTGGCTAAAAGCTGCTTCCTAAGACAACTCTTCTCCCAGATGTAGATAGGTCTCATTATACGCTCTGGTTGTATTCTACACTTCGTCTTCAGAGCATCTATCAATTAAATCCTTACTTGTCTGGTGTCTGTCTCCCATTAGAGTATAAATTTAATGAGACAATGATGTTGTCTTGTTAACTCTTGCACACCTAGAACCTAACACAGGGTCAGGCAAATGGTGAACCCTCACAAACAAGACTTGTGATGAATAAAGGAATGTAGAGGCTGTCTTGTCACAGTGGTAAACCTTTTTGGTCTCATTGCATGAGTCAGTGTCTTAGGTTGGACAGACTTGACTCACAAGAATACCTTGAGATAAGGTCGGCATACAGGTAGTTTCTTTGGAAGGTGATTCCAGGAAGCATTGGTACGGGAGGGGAAAAGAGAAGCTGGGAAGGGAAGGAAGTCAACCCAGGCTAAGTAGCAGGTCACCCCTGTGGAACTGGGACTCAATCCTGCTCAGGGACTTGGAGACTATAAAGAACATGCCTCAGATGTTTTAACCGAGGGGTGAGGAATTTGGGTGTTTTTTTCACTAGCTCCCTTCTATCTTGTTTGAAGGTATTCCCTGGATTATTAACTCCCTGATACTTCCTGCCTGTTCCTCTTGAGGGCTAGCGCGCTCCCGTGGCTAATGAAACTCCGTGGCTAATGAAACTCCGTAGGTAAAGAGTAGAAAACGTTTGTAATAGCAAGACCTCGGCCTCTGCTGGAAGGTGCCAAGGGGATATGAGTGAGTCACCATCAGCATCTGCTATCGTCTAGAAACCCAACTAGATGAAATTGAAGCAAGGACAATCTGTAATTGTGTCATGTGTTGAAAATGAAAGGCAAAGGGTTCACATGTGTACATGCAATTACAATTGCTCAAGCATATTTTAGGAACATGAGAGGCAGTGAGTTGCAGGAGCAACTAGCACACTGCAGATAAATAGGGTGGCTCATGTTGGGTATAGAGTTGGAAGCTCTGAAAACAGACTCCTCCTAGTGTTGCGGAAAAACAGACTCTGACATGACGTGGGGGTCAATGGAGTGAGCGCTTTATTAAAACATGCGGACCCAGAGGAGACAGCCTCCAAATTCTGGGCGCTGAGGAGGGGTCAGGTGGGTGGTTAAATACCTGTGTAACAAAGTGGGAAGAGGAGGGGTCACACAGCACAAGCAGGGAGCAGGAGAGTGGGAGCCAAGGACACAGAAGCAGAGGGAGGAAATTGTCCGGGGCCCAGGACAAAGAGATAGTAAGAGATTAAGTGAGTCTGAGACAGGGAGTCAACTAGTTAACAGGTGGTTGTCTGGAGCCTGGGGGCCAGCAGGGAGTTATCAGGGGTCCAGAACAGAGTGCCAGCTTTAACTTCTATTATACTAGGGCCCTAAACAAGTGACCGGTACCACCCCACCTCTGTCACATGGGGCCATCTCTGTCAAGGGGGAGGTTGTGACAGCATTTGTCTTTGAGTGTGTGTGGGTATTTTTTTATGTAGTTGCCTAAACAATTTTGGGGGACAGTTCCGCTAAGTGGATGGTAACAAGTAGAATCAGAGAGCTGACCTGACTTAAACAAGGAACCGAAACATCCCAGGACTGAAAGAAAACTGTGGAGTGTTGTCCCACAGCACTTGCTTGTTTTCAGAACCCCAGCACAAACATCAAGTGGACTTCGCCTTACCTCCATCCAGAACGTCTCCTCAGTGGGTGGTTTATTTCTACAGCAAGGTTGTTATAAAGACAACAGGAACCCACATAACACTTGTGAAAATGAGGCATTCTCTAAGCCATTTCTGGGTCAAAGGGGGAGAAGGAACCACATATAAAAATGAGGGGAGGGTGGAAAAATTGTTTATATTGAGGAAAGCAGTTATATATTCTGTGAACTTTAACAATGAGCCCACTTGAACCCATTATTGTTGAGAAGCAAAATGAACAAAATTCAAAACATGGGGTGATTGATCGGACTAAGGATTAGGAGCTCAGCGTTATGGATTTTAGGCTTGGCACATTGCCAGTTCGGGGAGTTCTCAGAACCTCTTCTGGACAGTGGAGTAGGATGATAAGCTTGAGTTCCAACCCAGGCAAACTCCCAGTCTTGGATCTTTGGGCCACAACGTGACTCTTCCTGCTGGCTTTTGTGATCTACGCTAGGGAAAGAAAATACACAGCTACTGAGCAAGGATACACATGCCAGATACAATATTAGGTGTTCTACACTGTGGTATCTCATAATGCCTCTAGCAGCCCCATGAGACAGATGCTGCAACCCCCTTTACAGATGAGGAACCTGAGACACCAAGAAATTCTGCCGTAGTCCCAAGGTCAGCCAACGTGTAAGTGGAAGATTTCCAAAGTTTGTGCCTTTGCTGACTCCACGTGGCACAGGTTACCTCTCCATTCTCCCAGGACCTTAGGAAATTAGTTGAAGTGTTAGTATCCCCCTTTTCCACATTGGACAACATTGAAGGCCACACACTTAGTACTACATGGCAGGGTCTCCTTCCAGAGCAGAATAGCCCTCTGTGTTAGCCTGCTGACACCCCAACCATGGGCTGAGACAGCAAGGGAGGAAAACATTGTAGGATTCCAAACTTTTCACTTGACTGTAATGTTGTTTAAAATATTTTCTGCAGAGCCCGAAAGATAGATGGGGAGTCAGAATTTCAGAGCATACAGTGATCTGGGTCCAGTGGTCAAAGAGAGAAAAAGAAAAATGATTCACATTTTACCTTCCAACTTCCATGTGGCTTAGGTTGGCCCAGATTACAGATCCTTTGTTTCTAGGTTTGGGGGCAGGGAGCAGGATATGAGACACCCATTTTTTAAAACACCTTGTTTGAGTTTTTTTCTATCTTGTTGAATCACAAGTTGTCACTTTGGCTGCTGAGCTGACTTGCTCATCAGTATCTCTTTGGGGTGTTATTCTGTGGAGAGGACTGGAGTTTCAGTGAAAGAACCCTTTCCTTCCTTGCATTAGTTCTTGGCTGAAGCCACAGACTAATTTGATTCTGAAACGATGCCGTATAGAAAAGCTGATCTTTGAATCTCTGGGGCTCCCACCAACCAAAGATGTGCTGATTCTGGTTTTTACAAGTCAAGCTAATTTCCAAATAATGTAGCAACCATTTAAGGTAATAACAAGAGGAAGGAAAATTGAATTGAAAGCCAGGTCTGAGAGATACATAGAAATAAATTTTGAATTTAAAAGGGAGAGAGAGCCACGCTGGTATAGAGTCCACTAGTCAAGAGGAATTTTAAAAAATACTAATGCTTGGGTCTCAGAGGTTCTGGTTTAATTGGTGTGATATGGGGTACAACTTTGGCATTGAGATTTTACAAGCTCCCCAGAGTCTGAGAAACACTGGATTAGAAAATAACATGTTCTCCATGGATTGTGTTACCAGGGTAATTTTTAGAGGAAAAATAAATTTTGCTCAAACACAAAACAAAGGCAGTTCTAAGGTCCTATTGTAAGAAACTGGCGTCCGCTGTCATAGCTGTGCACACGTCACAGTGAGACTTTTCATGTTAAGCACAAACGTGAGGCTCTAGCCAGAGCTGGTACTTCCAGCTGGGGACTGATTATGAAAGGCTGATTTTTTAAACTCTATTTTTATTGTTGCCAGTATTACAGATGTCTCCATTTGCCCACCTCCACCCAGCCCCTGGTCCCCCTTCTCTCTGGTCATCACCACACTGTCATCTGTGTCTATGGGATATGCATACATGTTCTTTGGCTGATACCTTCACCTTCTTTCATCCAGTCCCTCCTGCCTCCTCCCCTCTGACAAGCTGTCAGTCTATTCTATGCATCTATCTATGCCTCTATTTCTATTTGTTCATCAGTTTATTTTATTTATTGGATTCTACATATAGTGAGATCAGATGGCATTTGTCTTTCTCTGACTGGCTTATTTCACTTAGCATAATAACCTCCAGGTCCATCCATGCTTTGCAAAAGATAAGAGTGCCTTCTTTTTATGGCTGCATAGTATTCCATTGTATAAATGTACCACACCTTTTTAAATCACCTACTGATGGGAACTTGGGCCGCTTCCAGATCTTGGCTATTGTAAATAAGACTGCTGTGCATGTAGGGGTGCATATAGTCTTTCAAATTGGTGTTTTGGGATTCTTAAGATATATTCCTGGAATTGGGATCTCTGGGTCAAAAGGCAGTTACATTTTAAATGTTCTGAGGAAACTCCATACTGTTTTCCACAGTGGCTGCACTAGTCTGCATTCCCACCAACAGTGCTCAAAGGTTCCCTTTTCACCACATCCTTGCCAGCACATACGTGTTTGCTGATTTATTGATGATGGCCATTCTGACAGGTGTGAGGTGATATCTCATTGTGGTTTTAATTTGTATCATTCTGATTAGTGATATTAAGAATTTTTTCATATGTCTATTGGCCATTTGTATACCCACTTTGGAGAAGCATCAAGATTCAGGTCTTTTGCCCATTTTTAATTGGATTGTTGGTCTTCTTGGTGT
>PVKM010013800.1:0-29815 GCA_004027735.1 Carollia perspicillata | reverse complement strand
TAAACCAAAAGGTCGCAGACTTGATTCCCATTCAGGGCACATGTCTGGGTTGTGGGTCCAGTCCCAATTTGGGTGCATGTGAGAGGCAACCGATCAATGTTTTTCTCACGCACCGATGTTTCTGTCCCTCTCACTCCTTCCCTTCCCCTCTCTCTAATAACAAAAATAAAATAAAATAAAAAAGAATTCTCTTTTTTTTACTTAATAATGTACTATACACGTTTCCACTGCAATGCTTATAGATCTGCCTCTTGTTTTAAGTGGCTTTACACTGTCATCATACAGGTGTAACATGATTTATTTAACCAGTTCTCTAGTGAAGCACTTTCAAATTGTTTCCAGCCTTTTTTTTTTCACTAATACCAACAAGTCAACAATAAGCATCTTGTTCAAATAGCCCATGCACCTCTGTGAGCGTATCTCCCATAAATACTTCATAGTTGGGTCAAAGAGAAAACACAATTTAAACGGTGAAAGGTTGGACTGACTACACTTTCAAAACTGCATCCGTTTTCTTTGCGCCAGGAGTGCAGGCCAGTTCCCCTTTCTTACGCTCTCATCAGCCCGGTATCATCAGTCTTTCAGCTGCTTTCCCAGTGTCGTTTTCACGTATATTCTTGAATTCTGAGTAGAATTGAACATTCATTTGTATCGTGAGTGGCTATTTGAGTTTTACTTTTTTGTGAGCTGCTTGTTTTTATCTTTTTCTCCTTGGTTTTTACCTTTTTCCCTCTTGGTTCATGACAGTTCTTTGTAAATCAAATAAATGAACCTCTGTCTATAATATAGGTGGCAGTCATAGTTCCCAGTCTGTTTCTTGGCTTTGTGTGTTTGTTTTGCTACTTAAAACTTTTGCATGATCAGATTTGTAAATCTGTTCTTCACACCTCCTGGATCTTACATCATGCTCAAAATGAAAAACTTCATCATTCCAAGAGAATAAAGTTCTACCTATATTGTAATGCTTTGATAATCTTGATATATATATTGCAAATAATAGACTGAGGTGGAATTTATTTTAGGTAAGCAGTGGTATAGGAACTCAGCTTCCTCTTCCTCCCTTTCTCTTTCTTTCTCCCCTTTCTTTCCCCCCCCCCCCCCAACATCACTAACCTATTGATTGACAGGTTTGTTCTTTGACCACTTATATGAAGTGCCACTGTTTTCATAAATCAAATTCCTATTCATACTTAGGTACTTCTCTGGACCCTATTTTATTCCCCTGATCATTCTGATTATCCATGTACTAGTCCTGTTCTGTTTCAAATACTGTGGTTTTATGATACATTTTTAGTTTCTATGAAGGCTAATCTCCCCATAACTCTTCCATAAAATGAAGTGTTTTGTTTAAGGACCTTTAATCATGCCCCAAAGAAAAGACATAGTATTATATTTTACAAAATCCAGTCCCATACATAATCTTCAGGTTCCTGCAAATACACATTAGCAAGATCTTTACCTGCATATATGCTATTTTCTCCTAGGTCATCATCTATGTTCCTGACCCCTGGAGCATGTTGAAATTTTATCCTAGTTATTGGTCCAGTGGCAACAAGGGGTAGCTGTGGTGGACCTGGAGAAGAGTGAACATCCCCTTGCAAGGCTTCTGTCCTGGGTGAGGCTGCTATAGGGTTTTCACTCAAAGGAAACCCAACATCCTCAGACACAAGAGGACAAGCTCTTGCCAGCAAGGGAGGCTCAAGGAGACATGGTAATGGTAGAGTGTCAGTTCCAAACTCACGTCCCCCTCCAAATTCCAATGTCTCATTCTTTTCCAGTCTGTTCCCTACCTTTTACTAGAGAAACTTGGTAAGACTGTGAATTCAACTGACACTGCAATCCTGCAACCCTGACCGTTTAATTTTGTGTTTGATTTCTTAGCAATATGAGCCCGTGGCTGTGATAAATAAAAGATCCGCTTAGAGCTGCCACAAAAACTTCCTGTTTCTCAGATCATGACCTAAACTGAGAATTAAAGGTCCTTAGCTTGTCATTTGCTTTCTGTAAATGCTCCAGTGCACTCGGGAGAATCCATCCAACACCATAGTCCTTGATTCCATTTATACTTCATCGCAATCACCAGAGCTTGATTAACTGTGAAGCCACTGAATGCCATGATTATTAGTATGCTTTTCCCATTGCTAAGGAGCTGACTGCTGCACTCAAGCCCATACATACAGATAGAGAGAGAGAGAGAGAGAGAGAGAGAGAGAGGAGGAATTGGCTCATACAGTTATGGAGGCTGAGAAATTCCACGATTGTCTTCAAGCTAGAGATCCAGGAAAGCTGATGGTATCATTCAGTCCAAATCCGAGACTCAGAGAGAATGAGATGAGATATCTTAGCTCAAGCAGTGAGACAGGGAAAAAATGGTGAACTGTTTCTTTCTCTGCCTCTTGTCCTGTTCAAGCTCTCAATGGATTGGATGGTGCTCACCCACACTGGGGAGGATAATCTACTTTATCGATTCCACCAATTCAAATGCTACTCACACTCGGAAGCGCCCTCACAGACACACCGGAAGCTATGTCTAATTGGGGCACCCGTAGCCCGGGCAAGTGGACACGTGAAGTCCACCCCCACACCCCATCGCCAACCTGGTACCTGTCTCCTGTGCCTCTCTACGTGTTGGTGCTTGAAGTCTTCAATGTCAGCTTCTCCGGTGCTCAGATTCATGATTCCTTCCCAGGAAAAGCTTCCAAAATAAATGACCTCTTTGTGAAAAGGCAGAAACTAAAAAAATAATAGAAATCTGAACAAGGAGCTGAGCCTAACTGCATATGGGATGTGAGAGTCTGTTTCCTTGAGCAGCAGCTTGAAACCACTAGCTTCAGTGTAAGACATGGAGCTGAGGGCACAGTGTCCCCTGGAATGTTGGAACCAAATGTCCTCCTCTATTTCTATGATGACAAATGTGAGTCTTCATTAAGATTTTTTTAGCCAAAATTCAAGACACCAACTAAACTAGGATGATGCCTATGCTAGGATAACCCAGTGCCTGCCACTAATACTGTGGACCTCAAAAGATGACCCCAGACGAGCAGGGCCAACATCACCCAGGAACTTATTAGAAAAGCACATTTTCAAACTGTACCCTAGACTTTCTGAATCAGAGACTCTGGGATGGGGTCCAGTGACCTGGGTTTTAACACTCCTGCTGGTTAACGTAAGAAACGTCCAAACGCATCATCACTTTTATGAGTTTATTTGAGCCAAGGTGACGACAATTGCTGGGAAGCAAAACCTCAATGGATTGAGAAAATGCTCCAGAAAATGCCCGTTTTTCCATTTATTTTATACATCAGAATCAGAGGGGAAGATGTAAGGGGATTATGTGAAATCCACTGGGGATAGATTGGGGGGGGCAGGGGAACGCAAAAGTCGGGGGAATCTCTGGGACTGAGTAAAAAGTCAAAAGGAACAGGCGCATACTTCTTTTACCTCGGTGGGTGCAGCATAGTTAGCAGTTAATGATTAACACGGTAAATCATAACAACGAGGGGGTCTGTGGTCTCTGCTCTGGGTCAGGGATTGTGCCCTGAGGGGTGTGGGAAAAGGAAATAACCCTGCATTCCCAAGATATGTTACTGTAGATGCGAAAAGACAATAGACAGGCCCAGTGAAGGTACTGATCGACTTTCGTCAGGGAAAAATACAGCCCTAGGACATGGCTGCCTTCCTCTAACCACTTTGAGTCAGAAAGCTTTAGTTTCAGGCCACTCTATACGGTTATTTTTTGCCTGTGTGTAAAGCCTCCAAGCAGGCCTCCCCTGAGCTTGTCTGGTTTCGTGTGTCGCCCCTTTCCATCCCCATGCTTACCAATGTTTGAGAATCACAGGTTCGGACGGACCTGAATTCAAATCCTAGTTTCTCCACTTGTAATCGGTGTAACTTTTGGCAAGACATTTAATCTAAGCCTCAGCCTCCTCATCGATGTTAGTTGGACCTTAATGGTGACTACTTTGTAGGCTTGTGGTGAAAATTAATAATAACATGGGTGTGCAGAGCTGAGAAAAGAGCTGGCCATAGAGCACTAAAAAACTGGGAGCTTTTCTGGAACCATCTCTCAGAGCTATAAGACAGATTATAGAGAGAAGTGGTTTTACAGTCTAGTGTAGTAGACGCCAGGCACATAACAAATAGTATGTGCTCAATAATGATAGCTGGTGTAGTCATAGTGCTGGTAGTAGTAGTACTAGTAATATAATACTTAACGTTTATACTCTATCTTATATATAGTAATATAATACTTATTACCTATATTGCATTTATCTCATACGAGGCATGTTTGTGAGCTCTTTGCATATTACATTTTCATATTTAAAACAACCCTATACAATAGATGTAGCATAACGGTCACCACTTTGGAGATGAGGGAATCAAGGTGCAGAAGGGTTAAGTTTCTCCCCCAAGGTTACAAAGTTATTAAGTGATGGAACAAGGACCCAAACCATGTTGTCTAGTTTCAGTCTGTGTGCTTAAGAAGATTTCAGAGAACACAGAGTAGGGATATAGAATCCAGTCCAGGCCCAGTGGGAATACATATCATGGAAGACTTCCTGGAGAAGGTGGTGCTTGAGTTGAGTCTTCAAAGGTAAGGATTATATCAGGTAGGAGGCCTTTCCTGCATGCAACAAAAAAATCTAAGCTTAATTGCTTCACATGATAAAGAAACTTATTGTAGCACATAAAATAGTCTAGAGACTGTCCAGGTTATTTTTTAATTATATTTTATTGATTATGCTATTACAGTTGTCCCATTTCTCCCCTTCATTCCCCTGCACCCTGCACACCCCCTCCCACCCACATTCCCCTCCTTTAGTTCATGTCCATGTGTCATCGGTTCTTTAGCTTCTACATTTACCACACTACTCTTGCCCTCCCCCATTTTCTACCTACCATCTATGCTACTTATTCTCTGTAGCTTCTCCCCTTCTCTCCTTCTCCCACTCCCCTGTTGCTAACCCTCCATGTGATCTCCATTTCTGTGGTTCTGTTCCTGTTTTGGTTGTTTGCTTAGTTTGTTTCTGTTTTTGTTTCAGGTGTGGTTGTTAATAATTGTGAGTTTGCTGTCATTTTACTATACCTGTTTTTTATCTTCTGTTTCTTAAATAAGTCCCTTTAACATTTTGTATAATAAGGGCTTGGTGATGACGAGCTCCTTTAACTTGACCTTATCTGAGAAGCTCTTTATTTGCCCTTCCATTCTAAATGAAAGCTTTGCTGGATAGAGCAGACTTGGATGTAGGTTCTTGCCTTTCATTACTTGGAATACTTCTCTCCAGCCCCTTCTTGCCTGCAGGGTCTCTTTTAAGAAATCAGCTGACAGTCTGATGGGAACTCCTTTGTAGGCGACTGTCCCCTTATCTCTTGCTGCTTCTAGGATTCTCTCCTTCATTTTAATCTTGGATAATATAATTATGATGTGCCTTGGTGTGTTCCTCCTTGGGTCCAACTTCTTTGGAACTCTCTGAGCTTCCTGGACTTCCTGGAAGTCTATTTCCTTTGCCAGATTGGGGAAGTTCTCCTTTATTATTTGTTCAAATAACTTTTCCACTTGTTTCTCTTCTTCTTCCCCTTCTGGTCCCCCTATAATTCAGATGTTGGAATGTTTAAAGGTGTCCTGGAGGTTCCTAAGCCTCTCCTCATTATTTTGAATTCTTGTTTCTTCATTCTTTTCTGTTTGGTTGTTTCTTTCTTCCTTCTGGTCCACTCCATTGATCTGAGTCCCAGTTTTCTTCCCATCACTGTTGGTTCCCTGTGCATTTTCCTTTGTTTCACTTAGCATCACCTTCATTTGCTCATCTAATTGAGAAGAAAATCAACCAATTCTGTGAGCATCCTGATCACTAGTGCTTTGAACTGTGCATCTGATAGGTTGGCTATTTCTTGGTCACTTAGTTGTATTAGCTCTGGAGCTTTGATCTATTCTTTTGCTTGGGCCATTTTTTTGGTCTTGTCGTACCTGTTACATACGAGGGGTGCAGCCTTAGGTGTTCAGCAGGGTGGGGCAACCCAGTTGCTGGGTTGTGATGCTGTATGTGGGGGTGGGGTCCAAGAGGGATCAATGGGGCTTGTTCCACTCTCTGTCGGATCTCAGGTCCCTCCACCTGTTCCGCCAAGCAAACTGGACCCTTCTGGCTCTGATTCCCGGTGGGTGGGCTTGGGTACATTCTAGGACCCGATGGGTCTCTCCAGTGAACTCTCCTGTGTGGCTGGCTGGGAGTCACTCCCTGTGCCTCACCCCCGACAGGTGTTTTCAATCGGTGTTTTCAGGCTTTATTTCCCGGCGCTGGAGCTCTAGGTTGTTCAGTCTGTCTTGCTCCCCAGTAATCTGCGTGAATGTGGGACATTCCGGTCAGCTGCCTTGCATGCCGTGCCCCGCTTCGCAGTTGCCAGCTGCGGCTTGAGCGCCAGAGGTGCTTTACGCGCCTGGTACCTCTGCTTTTTGTGCTGTGACCCGCTTACCAGTCTGGATGGATGTGTCTATTTTATCTCCTTGGTTGTCGGACTTCTTTACAGTTCAATTTTCTGTCAGTTTTGGTTGTTATTTTGTTTCAAAATTATTGTTGTTCTTATTTTGGTTGTGGGAGCAGGTACAGTGTGTCTACTTACACCTCCATCTTGGCCAGAAGTCCTGTCCAGGTTATTTAAAGCAACTGCTGGACAATATTATCAAGAACCAAGTTTCTTTCCATATATCTGGTCTGCCCTTCTCAATGTGTTAGCTCTATTCCCAGATCACCATCCCTCACAGTCCTAAGATAGCTGCAGAGGCTCCAGACATCACATCTGGACATGCCCATGTCAAAGGGAAAAACGGATCCTTGTATTTCTTTCTTTGAAGGGAGAAATCCTTCATGGAAACCACACCCACATATTTTTCCTGGTATCTTGAGAGCTTGTTTGGAGGTACTAGCAGGGGAGCGCAGCTACTTATATTCCCTTGACCAAAGACCGGTCCTCTCCTCTAGTTGGGAAGGTCCTTCTCTTCTACTGAGTGCGTAGCTTGGGGAGGGAAGCACACGGATTAGTGAGGGGGGACGGGGACACCCGCCTAGCCAGCCAGATCAGCCGAATCAACCCTGGGGATCAGTGGCGTGACAGATGTCATGGCCAGATCGCCCTCACATCCTTTCCCTTGTATCTTATTGCTCAGAGGGCTATTCATGCCCACACCTAATCCTTGGGGGAGGGAAGGAATAAAAGCACCGTAAGTGATGTAGATCATTTGGGATCTGCCACCCAGGAGAAGAGCAGTTACCTGGACAAAGGCAGTAAGAGCCCAGATCATGGAGGACATTGCACAGACTGTATTTAATTAGGCAGGGGTCACCATGGCCCTCTTTGTTCTCTAACAGCTTTATTCAGGTATGACTGGCGTATTAAAAATCACGCATATTTAAAGTGCACAATCTGATACCTTTTGATATATGTATATGCTTGTGAAACATCACCATGATCAATAGAATGAACATCGCCGGCACTCCCGAGTTTTCTCCGGGCCTTTTGTAATCCCTCCCTCAGGTCCCTCCCCACCCAACCCCCCCCCCCACCCCATTGCCCCCAAGCAGCCACTAATTGACTCTTCATGCTTATAGGTTTGTTTGTGTTTTCTAAAGTTTTCAGTGGGATAATTTTGCTGCATGCACTCTTATTTTTTTCTGGTTGCTCTCCCTCAGCAAAGTTACTTTGAGATTCACCCATGGTTTTGTTTGTACCAATGGTGAATGCCTTTTTCTTGCTTGCATTGTATGGGTATACTACAATTAGTTTATCCATTCATCTGTTGATGGACACTTAGGTTGTGTCCAGTTTGGGCTACTACAAGTAAAACTGCTATAAGCACTCATGTAGAGGTAAGTAGATGAATAGATACTTTTATTCTCTTGGTTAATTTCTAGGAAGAGAAGGGCTGGGTCATATGGCAGGTATGTTTAACTTCTAAAGAAACTGTCAAGCTGTTCTCCAAAGTGGTTGTACCATTCGACATTTGACCAGCAGAGTTTGAGTTGTCCAGTTGCTTCTCGTCCTCACCAACACTTGGTATGGTCATTCTTTCTAAGGTGAGACTTTCTAACAGGGGTCATCAACTGCTTTTTGTAATAAATGTTTTGTAACACCCCTTCTATTACCCTAAAGTAAAATGTGCTGTTATTATACCTACCTATAATGCACCATTAGAAAAATACAACAGCACAATGCCCTAACTATAAAGTGAGAGAGGGATAAAAAGAAAACAATTCTTAATGAAATAACATGTCATCAAGTATGTAAATAAGCGGACATAAACTGGAAGCCATAATCAAATAGTTAAATGCTTACACCTGCATACGAGCGCGTTAGCGATAAATGCAGATGATACAGGTATGCTGTTTGGCAGTGCAGACCCCATAGGCAGCGTTGCCATCAGTGACATGACCGACCGGTATGGTGAGCAACTTTAATTAAATTCCTGGACAAAACACAGGACTGCACTCTTCCTTGACTTACCCAGTAATTGCATTTGTACAAAATTTCATATTAATTAAAACTATAAAAAAATGTTTTGTGTTTAATTATAAGATTAAGATTCTAAGCTCAGACACAAAGAGATTTGTTCGTTTCTTTTTTACCTACATGAGTATTCAGTGGACACTAGAAACCCATGGGGGTTAGAACTTTGATTATATTCTGATTGTTTTTTTAAGCCAGAAAGGACATTATTGGTACAGTTGGGAAAATTTATAAGCATAGACTGTGAATTATTAATGTTAAATAGAATTGTATCAATGTCAAGTTTCCTGAGTGTAATATCTGTAGTTATGTCAGAGAAAGCGCTTGTAATTAGAAAAAATAAGCTGAAATATTTAGCGGTAAAGTATTAGGATGTCTGAATAAAATTAGAGATTTTTTTAGATACATGCAGAGAAAATAATAAAGCATATGTTCCAAAACATTACCAATTGGAAAATATAGGTGAAAGGTACTCAGATGCTCCTTGAATTATTTTTGTAACTTTTCTGTAGGTGTGAATATTTTTCAAAATAAATAGTTGAAGGAGTGGGGAGAACCTCTTTGTTAGCGGCTGAGCTTAGAGAAAAGATACCTAGACAATTCTTTGCCATGTGTGATAACTTCAGGCTTCTCAGAGTATCTAGCACTTCTTGGGCCTCAACCCACTAAATGCCAGTGTTGCTCCTAATCACTGTAGAGTCCAAAAGCACCCCTACGAACTGCTACATAAGGAGAGAGACAGACAGAGAGCAAGGTGTCTCCCCACTCTGTCGAGGGCCATCACTGGAGGGCCCCCACGTAGTGATGTGCACTGAGTTAGGGTCAGAAGACTATAGCCTTTTAGAGCTGAACAGAGAGGGTCTTGTTTCTTAAAGCGTGGACCAGCGGCACCAGTTTACTCAGGGGAGTGACTGAAATGCAGAATCTCAGCTCCACCCCTACTCCCCTCCTGCCCCGACTACTGAATCAGAATCTGTGTTTTAACAGCATCTAGGTGATGCTAATTCACATTAAAATTTGACAAGCACTGTTTAGACTGCAGATTTTAAGTTGTGACCTCTGAGCAAGTCTCTTACTTTGGATGGTAAGTGGGGAGGGGACTAGTTAGGGGACTCAGTTCCACTTCAACTTTGGGCTGAAGAAAATGGTTGTAAGACAAAAAACATTTAAACCACCCCCTCCAACTCTCATGCTGCCAGTGAAGAATTGGAGTCCCCTGAAGGTTACGTGACTTGCTGACAGGCACAGGGAGCAGCTAAGAAGGCCAGGACTGGAATCCTGCCCTTCCCGCCCTGAGCAGAGCGCTCTTCCCACAAGGACTCTGGCTGGTTTTCCTCAGTGACACAGTCAGAGGCTGGACTAGGTGACTGCTGCTGTCCTTGAGCACCGACAGACCACCGGCTGGCCCCCACCCTCCCACTGGAAGCTGGGCAGCAGACCCCTGGCCCCACACGGACCTGCTGGGCTTTCCCGAGTGCTTGCTCAGAGACTCTGGACCACCTGCCGGGACTTGGCGTGCTGGCCCAGACCACGCAGGCTTTTGTTGGAATCATGAGCCAGGCCCCATCCCTGCCCAAACTCTGTGCAGGTCAAAAGAAAGTCTTTCTAATCAAGACTGGAGCTGGCTCTGGGGTCTGAGCTTGATTTGCTATATTTCTTACTGCACTAAGCACCTGATCCCTGAGCAGTAGTGGCTCACACTTCTCTTCCCCCAGGGTAGAACGTTGAGTGAGCCAAGGTATGGGGAAAGTCTCACTTCAGCACTTACACACTTCAATAGTATTGGACACTGTCCCCCACTCACTGGCTGAGGTACATTGACCAAGTCAGGTCACCAATGAAAGGCTCAATCTCCTTAGCTGGAGGATGGGCTGATAACACAAGAACGGCCAAGCAGCCAGGGTACAGTGGGTACTGAATACCTATGGTCCCCACTCTCCTCCTCTCCTTTCCCTGGCTTGTGTAATTCACCAGGTTACAATGCCCTTTTCACTCCATTGTGAAGATGTAGGTAGAGAACCAGGGATGATGGAGAACATAAGAACAAGGGAGGAAGATAGGGAGACTGCTCCAGGCAGCTCTGGACTTGCATGAGTGGCTAGACCAACTTCAGCAGCCCCAGATAAGTGGGTGCCATTTGTTCCCAGCTCCAGACTGCAGTCAAACACTTTCTCGGTTGCTCCTTTCCAAGACTTCCAACTAGGCGTGGAAGAAGCAGGCCAAGTGTGGCTTTGCCCCTCCCAGAACCTCTGGCCTAGCCTCTCCTCTCCCCAGTCCCCAGTCCTTCTTCTCTGTAGGCTTCTCCCCAAAGAAGGGCCAGACTTAGAATTAAGGACAGATACATCTCCATAATGATGCAATTAAGAGAGTGATGAACAATTCCTGAACTTGAGTGGCCAAGTTCAGGAATTGTGACGGTAGCCAGTGAACTAATTTGGTACCATTAGATAGACTTGGTACCAGATAGATTTAATCAGTCCCTGACCTACTTCTTTAAGAAAAACCTATATAGGCATACCACCTGCCAGGCATATGCTAAGCATTTGATAAAAATATTACTTCATTTAAACCTTGTAACAACCCAGTGTGTGACCAGGGCACAGAAAGGTTAAGAGTCTGTGATGAGCACAAATCAACCTCAGGCAACCAGCAGCCATAAGAAAGTGATTGCTCTTTGGACCCCAGACACGAAGGTGATTTTGTCCCCCTCTTTGGAGCTACACGCAGGTGCATGAGGAGGAAACAGGCAGATTCAATGATTGAAACTCAAGTCCCTCCCTCCAGGTCTTGTCTGGGTTGGTCCCAGACCCTCACCAGTCTTGTAGACCCAGCTGCCAGCCTCAGAGTGGAGCCCGCTTGACAGGGCAAGACTGTTGGGAGGGCATCTGGGCCCAGAGAGGATGCTCCCAGGTGAGGGGACAGTGGGTGGAGCCTGGGACTGAGCCTACCCATGAGCCCGCTGCTCTGCAACTCTTGAGAAGAGTTCAGACCCACAGCCTGGCTCCCGCCCCCACTGGAAGGTGGGCGGCAGACCCCTGCAGCATCACCCTGACCCACTTGGCTTTCCACAGCGCTTACTTGCCAAATTCTGGACCATCAGCAGATACTTGGCATGTTGGCCCAGACCAGTAAGGTTTCTGTTGGAGACCCTCCAGGCCATCTCCCCAGTACCACCATGAAATAGCCCCCCCACCATTTCTGCCCAAAGGCTGTGCAGGTCAAAAGAAAGTCTTCTTTCTAATGTAAACTGGAATTAACTCTGAGATCCGAAGTTGATTTGTTAAATGTCTTACAGTAAGAAGCAAGGCCTGACATGGTGGATGTTATTCCCAGTGGCTTTACTTCCTAGGGGCTGCCTGAGATGCTCTGCCTGCACCGGTCTTTACAGATTATCGTCTGCCTCTCAGGCAAGCTGTCTTTATTAACTCCTGACCTGAGGCATTATTCATTTATTACTTGGCTTGGTATAGTGACTCCTCTTAAAAAGGCCAGCAATTAATCATGTCTCCCTGCCCCTGGAGTCCTGATTTAACTTCCTTTTATGTTTTTACACTTACGAATGAGTTTGAAACAGTGAAATGACCCTAAAGCATAGACAGCACATACAAGGCCTCCAACTGGTTTCTTACATGCTCAAAAAGTACAGCAAAATCAATTTAAATAGAAATACATTTCTGTAATTGGAAGAGATTATGGCCCAAGCTGTATTTATTCGGGGGCAGCCTTTTGTCGGCGGGACTGGAAGAGTCCCCCTGAGTAAGGCCTGCTAACCAGACACTCAAAGTAAATTAGTAAAGAGGCGGGTCCAGTTTTCCAGTTCCAGCTGACCAATCAGTCCGAACTAAACAAAAGCACAGAAGCTAATGGGCAAACTGGGAACAAACACTCCTTTGCCTTTACAGTTGCTGCCATTGTTTCCTAACTTGGGGCAGGGAAACCACTGAGAAGCCCACTCCTGTGTCTATTGTAAATGACTTTTAAATGCTGTACTCTTAGAACTGGCTGTAGGGAAGTCCACGGTCAGTGGTCAACCTTGAGAGCATTTAAATTAGCTAAACTAAAAACCGTCTAGAGGGAGGAGGCCCGCTGCCTAGGAGCTCCAGCGTTTGGGCTTCATTTCTCACTGAAATCCAAGTCGCCCAGTGTGGTGGGCTGGACTGTGTTCCCCCAAAATTCATAGGTCAAAGTCCTAACACCCAGGACCTCAGAATGTGAGGAGATAGGGTTTCTAAAGAGGAAATTAAATGTAAGTGGAATCAGTAGGGCGGCTGTAAGCCAGTGAGACGGGGGTCCTTATGAGAAGAGGAAGGCTGCACACAGACAGACGGAGAGGGGAGAACCTGCGAAGACCCAGTGAGGTCATGGTTGTCTGCAATCCAAGGATACAGGCCTCAGGAGACACAAACCCTGCCGACACCTTGATCTTGGACTTCTACCCTTCAGAACGGAACTTGAGAAAATAAATTTCTATTGATTAAGCCACTCAGTCTGTGGTATTTTGTTATGGTTGTGCTTTGAAACTAATCTACCCAGGCCTTAAATGAATTATTTAAGCTAAAAAAAATACTGCGTTTGACCATGGAAAGTCACATATGCTTGTAGTGAGGGGAAATAATCTGAAGGGGATTTGGAAACCTTGGCAGGCCTCAGCGCAAACTCACAGCCATCAGGTATGCACATTCTTCACAGTGACTTGGTAACCAGATGGTTGGCAGTCATACTCGTGAAATGGGCTTCTCCTCTTACAGGTCAGGAGGAGACAAACTAGCCATGAACTGGAAAGGCTTCTCTGAATTTCCTACCCAGAGCAGCTGAGGTAGCACCATGAACATGGGCTCCAGGTAGAAGAAATGGGGTTTGATGATCTGAGTGAAAGTGCGTACGTACCTCAGTCACCATGTGTATTAGGACAACTAAGGTATGCCACCACACTGACTCTCCTCAAAACCTCAGTGCCCTTATATGAAAAAGCTGCTGTGTCTTTAAACAAAATCTCGTGTGGTCAGCAGGAGTTGTCCTCTCAGTGGTGACCCAGGGACCCAGGATCTTCTATCTTGTGATTCCGCCATTTCGACATGGGGGTTTTTTAAGTCACTATAGCAGGGGGAGAGAGAGAGGACACACACCAGGTTTTATCTGCCTCAGCCCAAGGCGACACATACGCTGAGGGCCCGCGGCTCCCAGGGACACTGGGAAAGGTAGGGGAGCGCACAGACTGGTGAGCTCAGGTGTCACCTCTCTTGAACTTTCCTTCCACGTTGGCAACAGCACTAAGGACTGAACGGAGAGTGTCTTGCTTCATCCCTTTTTCACACATGTGGAAATGAGTCTTAGAGATGTTAAATTGCTCAAGGTCATAGAGACATAAGCGGAACCCCTAGGAGGGTTGGACATGTCTATTTCCAGAGGCCCAGAGCTGCTAGGCTCTACTGGTGGAAAATTTTTTTACTAAAAATCTCAAAGCTCTTATCTTTATCTTTATTTGTCTTCTGAATCGCTCCAAAAACTGAGGGGAAAATGAGAGGCCAAAATCCTAAGGTATTTGAAGTGATAATCTACATTGTCTGAATTATTTGGGTGACATGAAGATTTGGAGCCTTAGATATAAAACTGATGATACTCTCACCTGATCTTATAGGAGGTGCAACATTTTATTTTTAAGGTTAAAAAATTTCACCGAGGTACAGAAATATTTCCTCACAGTATGCGTTGCTTTATTTAAAAGAAAACTATTAAGACATTCCACACACTTTTGACCGATTGTCCCCAAATGTCAGAGAAACAAATAATCAAGTACCGTGGTGGCACAGAGCTTACACGGTGGAGTTTCTAAGTCCACCCCCAGAAAAGGAGATGTTGCCCTCAAGATAACCTGCAACTTATCTCATAAACTAAGAAGAACTGTGCAATGTCAAATGGTTTAAAAAAAGGTCTGAAAGAATACTGGAGCAGGGAAAGGTCGTTGGCCCCAAACAAATCAGACTCACCCGAACACTGATCGGAGCCATGCCCTCCTCATGGCTGAAGTGGACTCGTGTTGCCCATTTGCACTGTGATGGATTATCATTTTAAAGTCACTGGTCATCTTTCAAATGTGGCCTTTGATTTTGGCCCCAAACCTACTCCACCATTTGGTTTGAATGCTCAATAACTTTTGCACTGCAGTGGTTTTATTTTTAGGAAATTATTTAGAGAAACATTCATATGGCTCAAAATAGGCTACTCTGACCTGGGAGACTTGCCCTTAATTTGACCTTGTCTGCAAGAACTTTCTGGAGATAATAGGGAAACCTCAAGTATTCAGACTAATTGCGTGGTAGAGAGGATAGAATCCAGATGAAGTGAGTGGAAGTTGGAGTTATAAAAGATAAGAAATACCACCCTATTTTTTCCAAGTTGTACTCTAACTCAGAGTATTGCTTACACAAGACCAATGCACAGATGCTCCCAAATATTAATTCTTACACTAAAGCCAGTCAGCATTTCGGGTTCTATTTCCACTGCTTTGAAGCAAAATGAGGAAAGCTAGAATTGTGCAGTGTTTCATTCATGGCTTAAATTTATTCAGCTTTTCAATTTCAAAAAAATATTTACTTTTGATTTTTTGAAGTTATTCTTTTTTAAAGAAATGATGAAGTGTTTTTTTTAAATAAAAAAGAACTTATTTAGCAAAGTGAAAACTTGATACCCTTTAGTGAGACTCCCAAATGCTAAGAATTTTCACTCATCTGTAAAATCTAGCAATGTTGGGCTCACTGTGTTTAGAGATCTACTTTTCTTAATGAGCAAGTGACAGGTCGGTAAACATTTATCTGGAAATCAGTAGTTTACCTCAGAAGGTGTAGAGAGCAGTGTTGAAAAGCATGGGCTTTCTGACCTGTCAGATCTGAATTTCAACCGTGGCTGTACCCCTTACCATGGTGAGATAGGGCAAGTCGTGTGACTTCTCTCGACGTTGGTTTCCTTGTCCGTAGAATGGGGACAATAACAACACAGTATCTATTTCTTAGAGTTCATGTGAGAAGTAAATGACAGTGAATGTGAAGCAATTACCACATAGTAAATGCTCAATGAATGTTAACTATTTTTATTATTAGCAGTATTAATAAGCAAATGACTGCTCAACACATGTTAGCAATAGTTTGGATCATACTCCATATTATGAATTTTCCAGGCAAACCCTGTCTGTCTTCTGGAATGTATCCAGAATGAATTGATTTGGCCCCTGCTAATGAGCTCAGCCTTCAGATTATAGTTAGCAAGTGTGGACTCTTTTCCTGATTCTCCTTTCTCCAAGAACAGAGGGAAGAAAGCCCCTGGTACCAGATGCCTTTGCTGTCATGCTGCCGCACGGAGGCCCCTCGCGTCTCTCAGGTTCTGCAGAGACACCAGAAAAATGGAAGACAGATTGTGGCAGCCACCCTCTGAACTCCTACCATAGCCACATGCAGACTCTCAGTAGAGTTTAGAGACCATGTTTGTCTGTCTGTATCGTGTTATCCATGCGGCAACTAAAGTTGAGGCTGTTGAAGAGACAGAGCAGTGAAGTTAGAGAGGAAGAGAGTCAAGGGTGAGTGCATGTTCATGGTCATTATTTCCTCCCCTCTATATACCAACACAGTGTATGGCCATAATAACTTCCTCCACTTCAGGACTAGAGCAGTTTGCACACATATGAACTCGGCCATCACCGAGCATTGAAGGAGAGTTAACATGGTGATTGGGCTGCATTTTCTTCAGCATTCAGCACCATCTACCATACTCAGCCCCTCCCAGTCTCTCTTTAAGCATCTTTCTCCTGCCTCCCAAGCACCCAGAGCCCTCACTCAGATCATTCCATTCCAGCCCCCTGTTATCTGTTCCTATGGCACTTCGTACTGCTCCTCCCCAGATCCTATCACAATTAAAAGTTTACTGCTCCCCTTCTGGACTCTAAACTCTCAGAGGGGCTTGGTCTGTTTTTGCTCAGCCTTGTATCCCAACTTTTGGCATGAAGCCTGGAAACATCACAGGCCTTTAATAAATATATCTGTTGGATGGATGGATGGATAGATGGGTACCCAGACTACTGTCATCCCATGGGATTCTAGGATTAGGATCTTACTACTTCTTGCTTCATCAAAAGGCATTGTTCTGTTTTCCATCTCCCTGCTCTCTGAGTCTTTTTAATTTATTAAACACATCTGAGTAAATGCTCTTCAAAGCAGTGCACATTCATTTTAACAAAGTCTTGTCAAAACAAAATGCCTGAGAAGTAATTGTAATAGTGAGATTCCAGGCCTTGCAGACCTGGGGAAAAGTAAGATACTGAGTCAGGAAGTCCCTTTGGTAATCTCTCAATCAGCGATTTCTGGGCCACTCATGTAAATCAGGGAGCCGATACAATGCACTACAAGAGAGGCTTCCAGAATCAGACGGCACGGGGCTGAATTCCAACTCTACCATTTGGTCGTTGTGAACCTCGGGCATGTTACTTAACTTCTCTGTCCCTCAGCTTCTTCCTGCTCTGTAAAACTGAGACAACATCATCCAGCCCGCGAGGTTATTGAGGGAATTAAATAAGATGTGTCATCCAGAACACTGAGAATAGCACTTGGCCTGCTTCCATAAGCATTAACTATTATTTTACACAAATTCGTGCCTGGTAATTCCACCTTGAATGACATAACTGGACAAACTGCATGCTTCATTGATCAGATCTCAGCATCTGCCTCAAAATCCAAACCAAGGCTTGACTTGCCATATTGCCAAAGCTCACCAGGCTTTGTCTTTGCGTGTAGGCCTGTCCAAAGCAGCATTCCAGGGTGGCCCTGGTGAATGAGATGACAGCCTTATGGGGTGATGACTTTTAAGAGGACTACCACCACTTGGAAGTATAAATTCTGGAATGCATGCTTTAAAAAAATTATTGATTGACTTGAAAGAGAGAGAGAGAAACATCACCTGCAGCTCCACCCCCTTCACACATTCACTGGGTGACCCCGCGTGTGCCCCAGCTGAGCATGGAACCCACAACCCTTGTGCATCGGGAGACACCCCAACCTACTTAGCTGCCCCACCAGGGAAGAATGCATGCTTTTTTAAAAAGTAGCTACACAAAGGACATGGGCTTTGGTGATCCACGACAGTATCTAGGAAGCCCAGATGTAGCATATGAGGACACACCAACCCCCACTCCCCAACCCCTTTGCTCTTCCTAGGTTGTGGGTGTGGAGGTCTGTTCCTAAGACAACACACACACTGCCACAACACCACTGTCTGCTGGCCCCGGGCTCACTGGGTTCAGCAGTGACCTGTACCTCCCGGCCCTCTTGGCACTGTTCCCACTGCAGAGTGTGTTTACCTTCACGACAAATGCACGTCTTTTTATTAATGGAAGCTCCGTCTTTTTAATAATGGAAGCTTTTTATTAATGGAGCAGCTGCTGTTTCTCAGATTGCTTCACAGACTTCAGAAGCCTCCATTAAACTCCTTCTACAAGTGTCTGAGGGGCTGCTGCTCACAGGCCATTCACCCCATCCCCCCAAAGGCCTTGTTTATGTGGAAAGCAGAGGAAAATGGAGAAAGCCAAAAAAGGTGAAATTCAAGGATCCAAACACTGCTGCTCTGATTAGAAGCCATTAGAAACACAGAGTGGTACCTTCTGCCCTTTTACTGAAGCCGAAGTGCTGTTGAAACTGAGAGAGAGAACATGTCATAAAGCGGTGGCTTGGAAATTGAAAACCAGAATATGACCAAATCCCATATGTCCAGGGACAATGATCTTGGACGCCTTCCTGCCCCCCGCCAAGAAAACTCCCTAAAACTGAGTGCAAAGTAAGCTAGTCACAAGAAGACAAAGGCTATACGATTCCCTTGAGACAAGGTCCCTGGAGCAATCAGGCTCACAGAGACAGTTGAATGGTGGCTGCCAGGGCCTGGGGACCCAGGGGCTGGGAGTCATTGCTTAGTGAGTGCAGGTCTCAGTTTTAGAGGATGAAAGGAGTTCTGGAGACGGAAGGTGGGGATGGAAGCGCATGGTGATGTATTTGATACGACTGAACAGTGCACATACAAGAGGCCAAGGTGGTGTTTTTAGGTTTTGTGTATTTTACCACAATTAAAATATATATGTACATATTTATCTTTGGAGAGTAACTTGCATTAATTCCGAGCCATAGGCATACTATGCAGAAATGGCTTGTCTTCCCAGGTGTTCAGAAATACGTGCCCAACTCAGCTTTGATGGGCTTGAAGAACAGATGGCATTACAGCAGGCTCTGGGCTGGCCACACGGGGAAGGGCTCAGGAAGACGGCATGGAGTTAACCTGCTGCAAAAATGTGAAGACAGTGAGGGTGATCTTCCCCTCATCTCCCATGTCTTACGCTTTCCCTAATTGCATCAGTTTTCATACTGTCTTCTGAATTTCTTCCAGAGCAGGATTTACCACCTGCTTGAAGATACTCTATTTCGGTCGTTGCACCTGGTAAAACATTAGTTGAATGAATAAACTATTTCCCCTGACAGCACTGATTATTTGAGCCCCTTTACTCTTTGCAAACCTCTTTCACATCTGTTACTTCATTTTATTCTTGTAACACCCATCTCAGGTCTCCCACCATTGGGAACTTGGCATGAGGGGCATTAATATTGCCATTTATCAAGTGAGAAAAGCCGAGGTGCATTTGGTCAAGGTCACTCAGGTAGTATTTGGAGGAGCAGACTTAACATCAGGACTCCTGGCTGGTTTCTCAATGTTCCTGGCATCCAGCCAGGATGTCTTACTCTCAGGATGATAGCTGGCATTTATTGAGCACGTACTATGGGCCAGGCACCACGCTAAGGGCCTTATGTGTGCTGTCTTCCTTAATCCCACACAACCCTTCAGGAAGATGTCATTATTACCCTCATTTTGCAGAGGAGGAAGGCAAAGTACAGAAAGAGAGGGGTAAAATCACATAGCTAGGAATGGCGCAGCCAGGATGTGACCCCAAAGTGTCTGGCTTAAATCCATGCACTTATCTGCTGTACAATTACTGTCTTAAGATGAAAGTGACTTAACATTATCCTGCAAAGAAGTTTTTTTTTTTTTTAAGGAAAACCAAGGAGAGAAGAAATGTTTAACCAAAAGGATGGCTTCCTAGAGATGTGCTCTCAGGTATTTTGGGACCAAAGTGAGCACAGGGGGCAAACTTCTCTGCCCTGGGGAGCCCGGACTTTGAAATGTATTCGAGTGGAACAGATTTTGTAGGAAAACACTCAAAAGCAGTCTGGTTTAAAGGAAAATTCTAGAATGTTGCCCCAATTTTTACTGATCCTGGTTAATGTTTTGGGTTGCCCAAGGGAGTCATCATCAATGAAAAATCTATTTTTATTTTCAGGTCTACTGAATTTTACCGTTGTAACTTTGGGCTCTGCTTTGATTATAGTAGAGAGGGTAATATCGACCTTTTCACTCCTGTTTTCCTCTCTAATGGTCCTGTATGCCACAGCAGGACTTTCCTAAAAATAAGTTAAACAATATTCTTGCTATGAGTGTTTAAAGAATCACAATTACTTTTCCTCATAATATTGTAGGTATAATGCTTAGCATTATTAAAAATTGACTTGAAGTGGATATATTTAAATATTTTAAGAAAAAGGAAAAACATTATTTCCTGTATGTCAGTACTTCTAAGGTAACCAGTAGGAACTAGAAACAAAACCACCTTAAATAACGAAGGAAATCTATTGGTTCGTATAACTGGGAAAGTGCTGCCTGGGCCAACATCATTTCCTTATGGAGATTTTTTTTTTTAACTTCAACCCCATTTCCTAGTAATAGTACAAGGCAGTACAGTAGACCCTTGGCACCGGAAATGTTGGGTATAGGGTTTTATTTTGTTTTGTGTTAACAGCTTTATTGAGGTATAACTGACATACAATCAACTGTACATATTTAAAGCATCAACTTTGAGAAGTTGTGACATACATATACACCTGTGAAACTGTCCCCACAATCAAGAAAAGCAACATATAAATAACCCCCAGAAATTTCTTATGGAGTTTGGATGTCTCTTTTCCCTACTCCAAAAATGAGTCCCATTTTTCCAAGGCAAAGAAAAAGAGTATCGTTAGAAACAAACATTGCAATACCTGTGGGGAACCTGGACAGAAGCCGGGAGTGGGTGACGCTCGCCGACAAACCTGACGTTTAGAGCTCGGAGAGGAACGCATTGCCCTGTCCGGGCGAATATCTGCTTCCCTGGCTGCAGCTCCACCAACTATGCAAAGACTTTGGGGGACTAGTGTTCTTCAGAGATTTCCGAGCACTCCCCACACTGGACTCACCCATCCTAATGGGGCTCGCTGAGTTCCTAATATAAACAGGCGGGGAAGAAAGCACAAGACTCTCTGTGACCTTTCTGGAGTCCCTGAGAGGGTCGCTAATGAAGTGGATAGTCATGAAGACATGTTCCCTTGATTTCTGAAGCAGACTTCAACCCCACATGACATACCAGTCCAGATAGAGCTCAAGACACGTACTTAGAAACTGAAAGAAACAAAAGAGATAAGACTGAAGGAAGCATTCATCCTTTCTGAGTCACTGCAGCTTCTGAGCTGGATCCTTTTGTAAAAGGCTGAAGAATTATGAGACGTTTTGGCTCAGCAGGAGGAAGGAGTGTTCACCAGATTGTCTTGCAACGAGCAATGCAGGAAATTATCCATCAGGTGGGAGAGGCGAGCACTGCAATTCCATCCAGATGAGACACGACCAGAACAATGCAGGGTCTCTCTCCACTGAAAAATGAAACGCCACCGAACAAAACCAAATGAGATGAGATGAGGTTAGAGTGAGGGATTGGGGAAGCAGAGGACCACTTGAAAACATGTCCGTTCTGCATGCTCCTGGACCTTAGCAATGTTCTTCTCTTTCCTTTCATTCTAGCCCAGAGTTCTGATTCAAATCTCTTAAATTCCTTGAAAGTCCAGGTGTGGGCCTAAGGAGAGAGGGAAAGCGGGCGTCGATTGTTGGGGGTGGGGGTTGTGTGTGTTTGAGGGGAGATAATATGTAATTGTTGAAATGGATTCAATATGATTGAATCTAAATAAACACACAGCTTTATCAGTTAGAGATGAAAGGGTCTGCCTAGCTCTCAGCCTGTTTCCCTGAAAAGCACAGAGATACGGAAAGGGAATCTTATCAAGGGGTTTTAGAATCCAGAAGGAGATATGAAGTAGCAGACTGAAGACATATACAAGATAGGATCTGGAGACAAATTGAGCTGATTGAATTCCCTTTGTCTTTCCTTCCCTTTTCCTCTTCTTTCATAAAAGCTGATAAATATCTGTGTGCAAACAAAATACAGAATTCAAGAAACATGCTTCTAAAATAAGAGAAAAAATCACCCCGGTGTACGTGACCAGGCCCTTTTCCTCCCTCACATGAGGATAGTGAGTGAGTCTTAGCCAAGCCTCAGAATCTCTTGGCTAGGCATTAAGATCAAAAGCCTCTGGCCAAACTGCTTATCAGTGCTTCAGGGGTTCTCTCAGGCCCAGGGGCGGTGTGGTGAAATCAGAAGCCTCCCTGAGCAGGAAAGATGGATATGTTAGTTCTGTCTTCCTCAGAAAGGAGGCAGCAGTGTTTGTCCCTTCCCCAGAAGAGAGAGAGAGATCCCTAGAGAAAGTCACTGTTAAACGAGGCACTTCAACATCTCTCTGTCTTTTCTTTCCTTTTTCATATTATAATTTGTATTTACATTCAGTTAAGATAAATGAGCAAGTACAAAAAAATCCCACTATGAACATTTTCTTAAATATTCCTCAAAACCTTCATGTATAACAGCAAGTAAAAGATGTATTAACTTGTTTTTCAGAATTTACATTTCCATGAATCATAATGTATTTAACTGATCCCTCTGTATTGGAAAGCTTAGTTGTTTCCAGTGTTTTGCTATTATAAAGAGCCTGTAGCTAAGTCTTTAATTAAATGTGCAAAGTCCTAACGATCTCTTTAGGATAAGTTCCTGGAGGTGTTGAGTCAGAGCTGCGCCGGCGTTGTGGCTTCTTAGCACGGTCATTGCCTAACGGCAACCTTCCCGATACCGACCCCGGACCCCATCCTGCCTCCATGTTTCATCAGCCCTCACTCCCATGCATTGTACCCCCGGCTGAGTCTGGGGAGTGTCAGCATTTTCTTCTGCCAACATGATAGTGTAAAAGTGGTGTCTCATTGTTCCTTTAATTTGCATTTCTTTCATTACTAGTAAGATGAATTACTTTCATGCAATTCACTTTTTAAAATTAACTTGCTATTCATGCCCTTGGCCCATTTTCCTATTGTGGTGTTCACCTTTTTCTTCACAAAACCATTTATATGTAAAAGATATTCTTTATCTGCTTTTACTACAAGTTATATATTTCCTCAAAGTTTATTTGCCCCTTAACTTTTTAATAGTTTTGCCATATACCTAATTTTTTTTTCAGATTAGTAAAAAAGGGTTTCTCCCTTGGAATCATGCTTACAAAGTTCTCCATTTATCTCTGCTCTCTGAGGGGAGATGGTGGCTCTTAGACAATGGGTATTTAAATCTCCATAGATATTCTTTATGCATTTTTAAACAACAAAAGAACAGAGGCAGTGAATAGAAGCAGTGAGACAAATTACAGTGAAATAAAATTCTATGTGTCTTGCTTACTAGAATTGGCTTACTTTTGCTAATTTTTCACGAGCATGAAAAGCCTAGTGAAACCCCCAAATACACAACGAGGCCCAAAGGCATGTTGCTTGTTCATTTAAATGCTCGGATTCATTTGGAACCCGGTTTCCCATGGGGGTGGGGACGGCATGGGGTGGTGGGGTCTTCTCTCCTCAGAAACACCATCTTTCCACAGACTCAACGCTGCAGAACAATTGGCTTCTCTGAATTCCATGGTGGGAACACGTGCTTTGCACACAAGAAATTCATTGTACCTAAAGGGGATTACTTCCTACAACTGGGTATAATAGCTAACAGGAGAACTCACCCATATTGTCTAGAAATCCACTCTGTTATTTGGTGTAAATCTCAGCGTCTAAAGTACGTTTCAGTTTTGTGCCTGCCCAGCACTCGTTCTCTTTTCTTGGGTTGAAACTTTGATTTTCCTTTGAGGAATCTTACAGCCCTCACCCTTCAAAGATGTAATTTGATAACAAAAGTGCCCGGCCCATCTCCCGACCTTCCGACCTTCCGGTCTATAGACAGAGCAATCAGACCCAGCCAATCAGGGCTTTCCAGTCTCCTCTGCTGCCGTGATTGGCTCGAGGACAGGCACATGACCCAAGTCAGACTTGCATTGATATTACTGGGAAAGATACTTCTTTTCACTAGGGATACTGGGCAGAGAGGTTGTTACTCTGGACTTTGGCCACCACCTTCCATCATTATGGGAAGAGGCTGTCTGAGTGAAACCTGCTTAGAGGAAAGCAGACCCAAGAATCAGAAAGTGGCTGAGTGCTGACGACTACAGCAAGCCCCTGGACGGACTTGTGCCTGAAATTGGGATCTCCTAAACTGTTTCCGGAGTCAATAACCCCCCTTTTCCGCATAAGTCCTTGTGAGATGAGATTTTTTGTCTCTTGAGCAGTGTTTCTGAAAATAGCAGCTTCTTATTACCTCTAGACAACTTGGCAATGAAGCTGGGATTTGGGTTGTAGCCTTACCTCCCCTAACTACTTGGAAATCTTTGGGCTAGCTGCTTAATCTGTGTGGGCTCACTTTTCTCATCTGTGAAAGAGGTTGTTGGAAGAGAGAAACTCTAAATGTCTCTTTTAGGGCCATAAGTCTTGGCTCTGTGATAACATTGTGTCAACACTTCAAGTTAATCTGAGGGTCTGTCTCCAACTGTCACCTCCACACCCAAAGACAAATGACACTAATTTATTTTAAAAGTTCAAAACCTAACCAGAAGGACCACATCTGCTTTAAGAGACTAGCAGATAGAACAAGACTATCTCTAAAACCTGGCTGGGATATAGATCCCTCCGGAAGTGTGTTAATGAGGTGGGTAATATATTAATACTGTAACTATTGTAACTATTGTATAGGTTAGTAATAAATATTTTGCTTTAAAAAGGTCTGCTGCTCCAGTTTTGCGGGGCTAAAGTAAACGAAGATCCTACTTATATCAACAGATGACACAAGTGTTCAGAAGTGATGCTGGCTGCTCCAAGTGGAGGGAGAGGGAAGGCAGGAAGAGGAGCGGTTTGCGCTCCCAGGTTTCCCTAGTCACATCCCCATTATTTACTTTGATGAATTAGCAATGCTTAGAACTGCAGACATAGCCACTGGGATGATCTTTCCGAAATACAAATTGAATGCTCTAAGCCCTCTGCTTCCTATCTTTCATTGATTTCCTCAAGCCTTCAGGACTAAATCCAAAACCTTCGGTGTGGTACACAAGCACTTCGTGATGTGAGTCTGGCTTTAAATTCCATGTTGCAGCATCATCTCCTACCATTCCTCTTTATGTGCCTAACCTATGCTAAGTAAATAGGTTAATCCATATGAAACACATAGTACACTTCCTGGCATTTATCAAATGCTTATCAATATTGGCTATCATTATTGCACATTAGTAATATTCACAGTTTTCCAAAATTGTATTTACTGGTCCTGAGCCTATTTGCGCTGGATCCAGCCTCAACCTTTCCCTGCTGTTTTTATCCATCATGGCCAACCCTTGCAGGCTGCACTGTTTCAGAAGCCCAGCTGGTTGTGTTAGGCCAGTGGAAAGCACTGGTTAAATAATGGAGGGTAGCTAGAAAGGAAAAGTCAGGGTATTTCTCTCCTTACCACCCTGGGTGACTTATGCAGCAGTGACTGTGTGTTTGTTCTAAAGCTTCACACATCCCAAACAGGCCCACTGTGATTTCGGCATCTGGTCCTGTCTTTTTCCCTCTAGCAGACATGATAGTGGCTTCCTGCTGATCCCAATTTCTGCATTGCTTCATCATCCCAAGTTTAATCTCTGTATCATATAGCCAGTCTCCTGGTTTAAATTCCCTCTGTTGTAAATACTTGAAGAGGTGTCTGTTTTCCTGCACAGACCCTGGCTGATTCACACAGCCAGCTCTGGCACTGTGGGCCTTTGCTTATGCTCTGTCTCAGCGTCCTTATCCTCAAGGCCATTTCTTAGTCATCCTTAAAAATTTGGTCTGACCATCACCTCCTCTTTGAAGCCATCTCAGTTTTTCCACATACTTATTCCTCAGTGTGAAACTGGGTTTTATGCTTCTACACATCTCTCTCATAATAAGTGGTTTATTCTTGGAAACCACTACAGATTAAATTTTCTTAAGAGCAAGAACACTGTTGTACTAAACATGGTATTGTAAACCTATCATATAAAAGATGTGTTTGTTGAATGAATCACTAAATGCATAATTAAAGAAACACTTTTTAAATCCTGATAAAAATCATTGTAAACTGTCCTTATGGCAGACGCTATAAGTTACCCATTCAATAATCCATCTCCTTTTTTTCTTGCTAACAGAACCCCAGTACCCTTTGGGAGCAGCAATGTGCTGAATCCCAGAAGTATTTGCTTTCCCAGGCTTCCTTGCAGCTGAAGGTGACTATGTGACAGTTCTATCCAATGAAAAAAGAGAGGACTGCTGGGAGGTTTCTGATGAAAGAAAAAAGCCAGAGCCCGTACCACTCTTCCTCCCCACTGTGCTTTTCCTGTGCCTTGAGTGTTATGCGGTATCTGAAGCTACTACGTGAAACCATGAAACAATAACATGAAACAATGAGACAGTAAGTGTAAGAGTGAAAAACACCCCAATCCATTTAAGACAGCAAATCGAAGGACAATAAGAATGTGAATATCTTATGGCATTGCTGGATTTCTTGATATAGGAGAAAAATTGTCTCCTTTTAAAATTATTGGTCTTTTTAGTGTTATATGACTTGCAATCAAATACATTTCTACTGAGTAAAATCTGCCATTTGGGTGTAATCTACTGTTGTTTTCTTTTAGCATCCCAGATAGAAGATGGCACAGTCACAATGATATTATCCAGTATCTGCTGTTAAGTTGAGGAATCCAAAATAAACAGTTGGATTATGGGAGTGATGATTAATTTTATGTTGAACATACATGGGTAGGTCATGGTACCTGGCCATTTGGTCAAATAGCAGTCTAGATATTGCCATGAAGGTATTTTTCATGAGATTAAATTTTAAATCAGTAGACTTTGAGTAAAGCAGATTACTCCCCACAGTGTGGGTGGGCCTCATCTAATCAGTTGAAGACCACAAGAAAGAATGACATTCCAAAAGGAAGAGAGAATTTTGCCTTTTGACTGGAGCTGCAGCATGAGTGCCTCCCTGGGTTTCTTGCGTGCAGCCTGCCTTGCAGATTTCAGACTCGCCCACTACAATTGTGTCAGCCAGTTCCTTAAAATAATCCTCTCTCTCCCCCTCCCTCCCTCTTTCTCCTTCTCTCTCTCTTTCTCCTGTTGGTTCTGTTTCTCTGAAGAACTGTGATGAATACATTGGGTATGAAGAAACTCAGGGAAAGAATGAACTTTTAGTGGGGGGAAAAGTCTCATTGAGATATATTATAACTTAGTGGAAATCATTAAGAATGGTCATTCCAAATTTTTTTGAGTATGTTTATAATTATTTCCTTTTTGTAATTTTGGATAAAGAACTTGATCTATCACCATTTTCTCTTTTGATTAGAGAATAGCCTACATTCCTCTCAGGCTCAGTTTAATTCATCTTCAGCATTCTTTTTTTTTTTTTTTTTTTGCTCTGTGAAGTCCTACGCATTAGAATCTGGCCCAGTGGTCAGTGTCTTCACCAGCCAGTTTTCTTCCAAATGCAGATACGAGTCTCCTGGCCCTGAGGTTCACATTCCATGATCTCATTCTATCATCCAGGGGATTTCTTTGTTGTTAAAACTATAGCCCTGTCTTCTACTGCTTGCAATGAAGGTTATGAGATGAGGAGAACCTATCAACAGGAGTGAATTATTTATAAATTGGATTTTAGCCTTTTAACTTCTGAGCATCTTGCTGGGTTGAATTGCTGAAAAATGACAGCATTTCTGAGTAGTAGGATGAAAGCCATATCAAAGCACAGATGTTAGTCTGGCTCTCACCTGTTTTTCGCTGATGGCTGCATCTGCTGAAACAGACTGGCCTTGGGCAGCATCAGGCGTGCAGGGGCCCGACTCAGTCTTCCAGCTCTGCTCCACGTCCTTCATCCAGTTAATCCCTTCAGTGGCCACCGTTGTTATCTCCTCATTGAAAGACACAGAGAGAAGACTGGGGGGTTGTGGAGAGAGAGAAGAAAATGCCATTCTCTCTTCAACACCTCCCAAAACAGCCTTTCTGCATATGGGCAATCTAACTGGAAAAACTCTGGGTGTCTTTAAACCTTCATCTAAACAGCAGTCAGCAAAACATGGCCCTTGGAACAAATCTGGCCAACATAGCCTTCTCAAGTCAGTGACAGAGACCACGTGGAGCCTACAAAGCTCAATTATTTACTCTCCAGCCCGCTATTGATAGTGTGCTGAGCCCTCTGGAGTCCCGAGGAGTAAAGCCCTTAGTAGTGGAATTATAGGCATGAGCAAGGGAATGGAGGGATTTTGTGGTATGAGGCTTGGGCCAGCTCTGTTTAAAAACTAGAAAAGATACAAGAGAAGTTCTTGAAAGTTTGGAATCAAACAACTTGTCCACAGGAAATGGACGCATTTTTGATAGACTTCTGTGAGTGGGAGAAACCCAGTGTTCTTATTACCATTGATTCTGTTGAAAATGAAACAGTAGTCAATAATCCGTACGCACTTTGCCCCAGGTACTGCCCGAGGCATTTTTCACATTTACGCGCTTAATCCCCACAACGACTCTAAGAGGTAGGCATAGTTGTTGGCCTCCTTTTGTGGGTAAGTAAACCAAATCTTGCAGATTAAACTGGTCCGGGATACACAGCTGGTTAGAGGAAGAGCTTTGATCCAACATGCAACCACCACCCTGTCTATTGTTTCAGTTCTGACAAAGGCAATGCCATGGGTTTTCTTTCCACAGTCCATTGGAAGGTTCTCGATGCTTGAGCGTTCTTACTCACGCCTCTCTGGCCTTCTGTTTCCCCACCGTAGCCCCCAGTCTCCGCCAGCCCACTTCCTCCCCTAACATTGGCCCCAGGGTGGGGGCGGAGGGAGACGCAGACGGCGCAGTCGTGCAGCTGTGTTATGCCGCCACATAATATATCCCAGTCCTTCAGGAAGTTTGACAAACTGGAATATGTGTTTAGATTTCTAAACTCGGAGACATTTCAGAGCAAAGGGGATCTGGCTGCGTCCTCCAGATGATTACAAATGGTTTTACTCTTTTGTGTATGGTCGGGTTACAGCTGCCACTGGAATACAGCTGTTTACAGAGTCTGTGAAGGGGAATATGCAGAGAATGTCCGTGTTTCAGGCCTGCTTCTTTCCCCCTCAGGGAAGGAGAGCAGCCTGGCCTGCAGGTTTCCAATGTGAGAACAGGCCCATTTGGTTCCAGAAGAATTTATTAAAGAGCTGCAAAGTGCTCAAGGCCCCGACCAGGCACAACGCTAGCCCGCAATGCAGTGTGCCAGTGGGTATGTGTTATTTTCCTGCGGCTGCTCTGACAAATGACCACAAACTGGATGGCTTAAAGCAACAGCAGTGTGTTCTCTCACAGTTTTGGAGAGAGACAAAGACATTCAAATTGAAGTGTCAGGTCCACGCTCTGGCGGGGGGTTTCAGGGAACAATCTGTTCTTGCCTCTGTTAGCACCTGGTGGCTATCAGCTTTCCGTGACTCATGGCTGCATCACTCCAAGTCTCTGCCTCTGTGGTCACATTGCCTCCTCCTCTCTTAAAAGGACACTTGTCACTGGACTGAGGACCCACACAGATAATCCAGGATGATCTCCTTTTCTTAAAAATTTTAATTTAAGATATTAGGACATAAACCTATCTTTTTTGGGTCTACCATTCAGCCCACTGCAGGTGTATAGTAGCATGGGGGCCCGGCAGGGAATGGAAGGAAGCACCTACCCAGGGATTTTGCCATCAATCTGGCCAGCCCCAGTCCATTTCTCATTTGCGACTAGTGGTGAGTATCATAGACATGGTGACTCAAACAGTGTAGGTGTTTCTGTTTATCATGTAAGAAGAAGTTAAGAGATAGGCAGTTTAAGACTACTATGCCGCTCCATAAACATCTGGGACCCCAGCACCAACTATTCTGTTCCTTCTCTCTCCCTCTATCCCTCATTCAAGGCTTCCCTCTTTAAGAGCACCACATGGTTCAAGCAGGCTGCTGAAGCTTCAGCCATCACA
>PVKM010013799.1:0-29818 GCA_004027735.1 Carollia perspicillata | reverse complement strand
CTATTATGGCCCCCAAAGACTTTCTAAATAGTCTATACATACCACAGTCTAGATGGTTTATTTATACTGCAGTCATCTGGGGCACTGCCTCAAAACTTAGCTAATGTAACATCATTCTGCAAGCAAGTTCCACCATAATAATTGTTTCCACTACTTGATTATCTTCTATGTGTCAGCTACTTCATTATTTACATGTTACATATACTAATACTCAGGAGAAGACTGCAAGTTAAGTAACTTTCCCAGGTTACATGACAAGTAAACAAAATAAATTCTTTCTGATCTCCTACGCATCCACTTTTCAGTATTTGATGCATAGTATGTTATAATTGATAACGAACAAAAGTTTTTTTCTTAGAAAATATAAAAATTAATTACATTAAATGCCCTATTAAAAAACACAATTCCGAAAACTGTACTTGAACAGCAACTAAAATAAAAAAAAGAAAAGAAAAAAAAACAAAAAAATACAGTTCACTGCAGCAAATTAAAATTTATCAAAGACAAGAGTTAACTGTAATTATGACAAATATAGCTAAATTTAATTGTGTAATATTATTTCACTGTCAAATAGAATTCCAAACACATTTTGTACAGATGCAAAGCTATTGCATATGAAACCTATGATGTTCCATCGCAGCCGAAGAAGAATTGACACCACCAGGAGGCTTCAGGAAAGGACCGCCTGCATCTGCAGGCATTCAGACTTCTGCCAAGTTCCTTAACTTCGTCTGTTTACTAAGGGTACACTTCGCAGTCAAACATCTTGAGAACTGGCGCCAGAGTTTGTGGCATTCAGCAGCCCTTTGACATTCTTTGGTTTCTCAAAGACTGGTTATCTGCAATTTAGTGAACACAGTAGATGAAATCATATTTTACTAGTTTATTTAATGTTTTTGCTGTCATGGACAATAGTATGATGATTGTAGGGTGAGGGGCAGTTGGGTGGAGGTGAAAGAGAGTATAAGGAGGTAAATGGTAAGTGTGAAAAATTCAATAGAATAAACTATTAAAGTAAAAAAATAAAAATATCATCTTGCTGTCAATCAACAGCAGGAAACTTGCTGTACAGGATTTCCATTCATAGCTCACAGCAAGTTGCTATTATGATATTAAAGAGCATTTTCTAATTGTTCTTCACATATATGTTCTTTTTTCTATTTGATGATAATTTTAAGTTAAATTGGCAATGATGATTGTCAAGAGGCCAGTATATTATCATGTTCAGTAATCTTTTAAAAAAGTCTTTATTTCAAGGGAATCTTTAATTTCTTCTCTGACTTACCAAATGTTCATTTATCATTTCTATGTTTTAACTATTTTAAAAAACTTGCTAAGAAGGTTACATGGAGGCTATCAAATGACATCAGATATGCATTACTGGGACTGAACAGCATAGCCAACACAGAATGTATAGACCATGGTTCTTAACTTTGGTTGGATGGTCAATAATTTTCTGCAGATTTTTCAACTAGACTCCTGGAGCACCATCCAAAACTTACTGAATAAACATCTCTCATAATGGGGATCAAGCATGTCATTTAAAACATTTTATAGAGGACAATGTTTTCAAAAAATATTAAGGAAAACTGTAGAGAAAAACAAGAAAGGAGACAAATACTCTTCAAATACCAGTATTTAAGTAGTTGGTTGTATAAGCCAGGAAATCTGACTAGAAAAGAATGAAAAATGGAAAGGAAGAAAAAGTTAAGAGAATGGACTCTCATAAAAACAAAGATATAAAAAGTTTCAAAAATTAAAAGGGATAAAAATATATCTTTCCAAAAATCTAAGAATTATGAGACTTAAACAAATGCTAAGGGATTTATACTTCCTGAAATAATTGATAGCATTAATTTCACTGAAGTCACTGGGGGAAAATTATGGACAGAAATGGGGGCATGTATGAAATTTACAAGTACAGATTTCACTTGACAGGGTAGTTTATAGGATAAAAGGGAAACATCATGTAAGCACAGAACGAATGGCCTTCATTCTTATGTGATTTTAGACAAAGCAAAATGCTGAAACTAACATAAAGAAAATCTGGTAACTACTTCACATAATTATTAACAATGATATATGCATCACAACAACAGCAAACATAGAAATATAGCTAATATTTATGAGGTGGCCCCATAAATCAGGATTTACTTATAAAAATGTGTATTTATTCTTACATGTTTAAACTTCAGTCACCTTCAAAGTACTCTCCATTTGACTCAATACACCTACTGAGACTTTTACCACGGCTCAAAACAGTTTTTGAACTCTTCGATTTTCATGCATTTTAGCGAGTCCGTTGTTCTTCATTTCACCTCTTCCAAACAGGCAACACGTTTGCCTTTGAGGACTGTTTTCATCCAGGGAAACAACAACAACAACAAAAAGTTACTAGGTGCACGATAAGGTGAATAGGGAGGGTGGGGCTCGGGGGTGGGGGGTCATGCTGATTTTCATCAAAAACTCATGAACACTCAGTGCAGAGTGGGCAGGCGCACTCATAAATCACCCACCATGAAATGGGCAAAACGTGTTAAGTCTTCAAAATATATTCACTGAAGCCCAATACAACCTCTCACAACCATGCCAGCTGGTGCACTGATGCAGACGGGTTCCCAGAACACTCACCTAGTGGGAGAATCCTGTACTACAAAGGGCCCACCCTTTAGAAGATAATTCTGTTTTTTGGGGGTGGGGTCACCCTTTTATTGCTGCTTTTTATACTAGATGTAAGATACTGTATGGGTGATGGTATTCAATCATTATACAGCCTGGTAGGTTGTATGAAGTTTTAAATTTGTCCAAGAAAGCATAACCATTATGCGGTACCGGAATTTAAAATTGTGCTTATCTGACTCCATTATCTTGTCTTAAATTTTACTTTAGTTACATTTCTCAGTGTTTGAAGTGAAATATTGCTTTAAATAAGGTTTTATATGTTTATGAGACATAGAGATCCTGGGCTATAAAAGGCAAGATTAATAACATACTAAAGTATTGTGATAGCATCTAGGATTTTCCTTCAGTCTTAAAGAGTGTCTTAAAAAATTAAGTTTCTCTCCAATCCAGTGTCTGTTCTCTATTATTTTTGGATACTTATAAGTGTAATAGACAAAATATTTGCTCAGTTTTCTTGATCTTTTCACTCTGTCATTGTTAACTTACAAATCACAACCCTAAGTAAGCACCATATGACATGTATTCCATGTCTGGACCCAGCAAGTCAATGTTTCCATCTTGGTCAACTTCACTTAAAACCCAGAGCCCAGATTCCAAATGAACACCCAACAATGCCTAAGAATTTCAGTGTAATTTCCTTGTATATTCACGTTTCCCTAAGTCCGCTACTTTCTAGACGCTTTAGCCTTTTTGTGCTTCCTACTTGCTTCCCAGTTCCTAACCCTGATGATTTTATATCGAACTTGCATGCAGAGTGGATTTTCTCATTTTTACCCATAATTGCTACCTTCCCTCCTCTTACTGTAAATGATCTGAGCCTCTCTTTGTCGATGACTAAACTCTTCACACGTGCTCTGGATTCCTCCTCTCTCACGGGATGTTTTCTGTAATTATCTCCTTCCACAGCATCATTAATTATTCCCTCCCTATATGGATTTCCCAAAATTCAAGATTATAATCCTACGTTGTCTCTTTTAAAGAACAAAACCTCCATGGATCCCTGAAAATCTTTCTAGTTAACCACTTTATTTCCCTGTTCCCATTTCATAACAACGTTTGGAAATGACTGTTTACACGTTTTTGTTTCCAAGCCCTTATCTCACATTCTCTCCTCAATCCATTTCCATAAGGCTTCTATCCCTACCACTCCATGGAGATTTTCTTGGAAAGTCAAAATAGATGTCATGTAATCACATCCAGTTATCACTCCTTGGCTCTTTTCTTACTTGACCTGCCAGCGACATTTGATATAACTTTCCCTTCCCTTCCCCTGCTTGAGACAGCAGACTTCCGGGACTCCGCATTCTCTTGGCTATTCTGCCACTTCATAAACCATCCCTTTTTGCTCACCAACACTGGCTTTAACTGCACATATCAAGTTTGAGAATGTTACAGAGTCCTAAGGCTCTGATATGAACAGCGTTCTCTTTGCCATGGGAATATTCTTTCCAGATAAGCTCATCTTACTTTATGGTTTCTAACATAATTAATATGTGCATGACTTCCAAATCTATATTTTCAGCCATTTATTTGGAAATGATGACTCGTATATTTAGTTTTCTATTTGACATCCCCATGTGATATATAATTGACATTTTGCAGACAACTTGGTCAAAACAAAACTTCTGTCAACCAATTCTTTCTCTCCCCACCAAAGTATTTATTTCCAGTTCTCATTTCAGGAGAGTCACAAGCAAACTTTAAGTGGGTCAGTCCAAATCTAGGAATTATCTCGGATTCTTTTGCTCTCATTCCAACCACATTCGGTGCATCAGAAAATTCTCTTGACTCTGCCTGCAAAATGTATTCAGATTTGTCCTCCTTTGCCTGCCACTACTGGCAAACTAGTCCATTCTCCATCATACCTTGTTTGAACAACTGTAGTAGTACTTCATTGCTTTTGAGACAGGTGATCTCCTTAAGCAGCTCAGATAATCTGTTAGAACATAAGTAAAGCATGATCTATTCCTCTCCTTAACATTGTGGCTTCTGATTACAAAAAAGAATAAAACAAAATGCTGACTCATAAAACTGTACCTGTTCTATCTCCTACATGCCTCACCCTTTTTATAACATAAATTTTCAGCTTTCAGACATTGAACAAGGGTAAATCAATAAAAGATGAAAATAAAAATAAAAGCAGGAGATGGATTGGTACAGATGCCCCAGCCACATTAATCTATTGTACTCTTGGTTCCTTGGATTTGCCAAACCTACTCCTGTCTTCTAGCCTTTGCACAAATACCCCCCCTGCCCAAACAAAGCCCTTCCCTTGACCTTCTCATGGGTGGTTACTTCTATCCATTCAGATCTGACTTAAAGAACACATCTTTGGAGATAGCTTTTATGAAGATAAATTCTAAAGTTGTCTTCCAGGTGTTGTTCTATATATTGCATCATTTTGTTACTCTGTATAGACTTGTTTATTTATGTATAATTATTTTGCTGGGATATAACGTACATACATGAGGGTTGCCAAAAGTGATTTACAGTTGTAAGCAAAACACAGTTTATGATTACATTATTATTTCAATATTTATTTTATTTGTGTTATAACTGTAAATCTACTTTTGCTTACCCTTGTATATGAAAGTGTAAAAATCATGAGTGTGTATGTACATCACTTATTGTGTTCTTCCTTGAGGATTCAGATTGAACAAATCAGAGGCATTTTCCTTCTAAGCCTGGATCAGCACCTATATGATGATTTAATGGTTTCCAACAATAAATAAAATGACATTTTACTCTTCTTCTAAATACATTTCTATTGGAACACAGCTGCACCCAATCATTTATATACAGTCATCTACCACATCACCATGCTTTTGTCAATGATGAACTGCTTCTCATACAGTGAGTTCACAAGATTATAATGGAGCTGAATTTCCTATGAGAAACAGGAAATAAATGGATACATGTCCAGGAGGAGTTTTTTTTCTCTGATGAGGGCAACATCTAAGGGATTTGGTAACAAATCCCTTCTCACTCTAAACACCTTGATTTTGAGTGTACAAATTGTACTTCAATTAGTCAGCCACTAACCCTTTCGGCCCAGAAGAGACTGTCCCCCCAGCACTACATGTTCAGAGGCCCATGCAGGCCTCCCAGATCTAGCCCAACAGTGTTTACAGTGCTCCGTGTGAATTCTTTGTTGACCTAAGTTTTTATGCAAGGACACAAGTCCACAAGGGCTACCCTCACAAGTCTCATGTGCACTGACACTTCAGTAAATGCTTTCTGTGGGAATGTGGAGCCAGCCTGTCCCTATATTTTTAAAAGGTCTTCATGTTGTAGTGATGTAAAACATAGATAAGCTTTACTTCTTTAATCAATTCAATGCTGGAGAGAGCCTTCTGTGCCAGCTAAGCTCCACGGAACTAAAACCAAATGTCCAACGTCAAAACATTGAGTCTCTAGGTCATACAATTGTTTAATGAATAACAGCATTTCATATCTGGATGCTCTGGTCATTGAGATGACATATATACAATAGAATATGACTTCATCATTAAAAAATGAATGAAATCGTTTTCTAAATATTTATTTATTATTTGTTTTTAGGGAGAGGGGAAAGGAGAGAGAAAGAGAGGGAGAGAAACATCCATGTGTGGATGCCTCTTGAACACCCCCTTCTGGGGACCTGGCCCGCAGCCGAGGCATGTGTCTTGACTGGGAATCAAACCAGTGACCCTTTGGTTCACAGTCTGATGCTCAATACACTGAGCCACATCAGCAGGGTCAAAAAGAATGAAATCTTATTACTGCAGCAGCACGGATGGACCTAGAAGATATTATGCTCAGTGAAATCAGTCATACAGAGAAAGACAAATATATGATTTCCTATATACGTGAATTCTAAAGAACAAAACAAACAAAATTGAAGCTGACTCATAGGCACGTAGACAAAGAGCAGACTGGTAGTTGCCAGACAGGATGGGGTTTGGGGGACTGAGCAAAAGAGCTGAAGGGATTAAGAGGTACAAATCGGTAGTTACAAAATAGTCGCAGGATATAAAGTACAGCATAGGGAATATAGTCAATAATGTTATAATAACTATGTATAGTGCCAATTGGGACACTGGTAATATAGAGGGGACACTATGTACAATATATAATTGTCTCACCCCTAAGTTGTACACCTGAAGCCAATACAAAGTCAAATTTAAAGAATAAAATTGAGTTCACAGTTCTATACTCTCTGCATGTTAAACAGCCTAATTTTTAACGAATATCATCAAGCTCTTTAATCTGACCACTGCTACAACATGAAATATCCCGACCACATGCTCTTTTATCTCTCCATCTTAATTTCTTCTCCTTAGGGATCCTGGAGCTGCCTTTCACTTCCTCCTGACAGTCACTATTAGGGTAACCTACACCCCACTCAGCCAGCTTCCCTTTGATATTTCCATTTAATCCAGCTTTGATGTTCTACTTGTGAAAGAATATCAAAAAGAAGCAGGTGGAGGGCTTGCAGGACAGTATGCAGAAACTCTACAGTAGTGTGGGTACAGAGGTGCCCTAAGCCTTCACCTTAACTCATCACGCACTCACTCACTCACTCATTGACTCAACTAGAGAAACTTCCAGTCTCGCCCCCTCCACTCTGGGAAAGCACTCTATACAGGTGTAACGTGTTTTTAATCTTTCATACTGCAGTTTTACTGTCGTTTTACTATGTTTAGATGCACAAAGACTTACCATTGTGTCACAACTGCTTGTAGCCTAAGAACTACAGCCCGCACCATACAGCCCAGGTGTGTATTTGGCTGTACCATCTATTTTTGTGTGTGTGCACTAGAAGCTGTCTGCGCAATGACAAAACTGCCTAATGACGCATTTCCCAGAATGTGGCCCCATTGTTAGCCAACTCATGACCGTACTGCACAATCTCGCAATTCCTCTTCTGGCTATAAACCCAAAGAAATTTAAGTCATTATCTCAAAGTATTATCTGCATTGCCATGTTTACGGCAACACTGTCCACAATAGCCAAGATGTGGAAACAACTTAAGTGTCTGTCTGTGGTGAATGAATAAACATCAGATTATTTACCAGGAAAGAAAATATATAGACAAATAGCTTAAGCCAGAAAATTGTTTATCCTTTGGACATCGTTGTACTGTGTTTTGCTGTCTCAAATATGTCCTTACATAGACTACAATTTCTAGTTTTAGCAAACTTGGCATTTTTCACTGGGCAGATACCCTCAATTATACCCCACGGCAAACTGCATCTACCTTAATTTGTGGTCTGGTCTCTCTAGGTTGTTATTCCCTACTTTGTCTTTCTGAGATTTTCAGTATTCTCAACCTAATCAACTAACTATAATTTCAGAGCCCATGCAGAAAGCATAAACACAGTGCTAACCAATGTCTGTCACTTGTTTACTCCATAAATGCAAGATTCCATGAGTAAAAGGTCTTCCCCAGAAGCATTATATTTCCAATGACTCTCTTTCAATGAAGAGGCATACAACTTGATTGATAGTGTAAAATGCATATTTAGCAGTTCTTCCTCAAGCTGAAAAACTACAGTAAAACCTCTCTTTGACCACATCACTTTGAGAAAAGCAAAACATTTATCAGTAAATTTAATATGTGTTATTTATGTTGTTTTATGAAATTACATATTTCCCTAGTCTTTACTCTGTGAGAGTTTTAGATATCCGTACTTTAAATATATTAAATTAAACTTAATTTTTTATGTGTTTCTCATGATGATTATAATGAGGGAAAGAGTGGCACAGTATTTTAATTTCCTGACTTAATCCCAGTGCTGTGGCTGGATAAGAATCTCCACGTCCAATACTGTAGGATAACCAGAGCATGGCTCTATCATTAGTCTTACTACTTCTAATATTGACCCTATTTAAGTAGCTCTTTCATTCGTCCATTAAAGTGGTTGAGAAACCATAGCCTTCTAACACAGAACAGTAGAATTAAGAAATAAAGGCATATGCAGAAGGCATAATAAACATGGAGCTATGTCAATAGTGTTTTCCCAAAATTTTGTCTAAATACTTCTGCATCACATAACATTATGCCCCATGGTAAATATTGTAATTTAGCAATGGATTTTGTGTTTGCTAATAACAGATATAAAATTCCATGAATATTCTAGCACATTTCTAAACCAATGGTCAATGAAGTAACTGATAATTAGTTTAATTTTTCAGTCTTACATACATTCTACCCTCCTAATTGAGTAATCAGTTATAACATCAAATCATATTGTGATAATATAAATATAATTATAAATATAATGGCACATTAAATTAATGTACTAATGAAACTAATCCTAAATCATTCCAACTTTGTCTCTCATAAAAAGGGGTAAATCCTCTTACATATTTATTGCTATGCCAGTTTCTGAATTATATTTTTATAATCTTCATTATTAAAATGCTCAAAACATAGAAATATTCTTGAACATTATGAGCTCTGTTTTTTAATGAAGGGCTTAGAAACATTTGTAATTGGCACAAATAAATACTTATTTAAAGAATTAATAGTCATTAGATGTCTGGCTAATTTCAGATTAAAAACTGCTAATGCATTTCTGAATCAAAAATTTTTACTAAAAAAGGGGACCCTCATGCCCTGTTGGTAGGAATGCAGAATGATGAAGCCACTGTGGAAAACAGTATGGTGTTTCCTCAAAAAATTAAATATGGAACTGCCTTTTGAACCAGCTATCCCATTTCAGGAAATACATCCTAGGAACCCCAAGGCACTGATTTGAAAAAATATATGCACCCCTGTGTTCACAGCAGCATTATTTACAATAGCCGAGATGAGGAAACAGCCCAAATGCCCACCAGTAAATGACTGGGTAAAAAAGCTTGCCCTGCCCTGGCTGGTATAGCTCAGTGGATTGAGCACGGGCTGTCAACTAAAGGGTTGATAGTTCGATTCCCAGTCAGGGCACATGCCTGGGTTGCAGACCAGGTCCCCAGTAGGGGCCATGTGAGAGGCAACCACACATCGATGTTTCTCTCCCTCACTCTCTCTCCCTACCTGTCTCTCTAAAAATAAATAAATAAAATCCTTTTAAAAATTGTGGTGCATTTATGTAGTGGAATACTGCATAGCTATAAAAAAGAATGAAATCTTATATTTTGCAACTGTATGAACTGACCTACAGAACATTATGCTGAGTAAAACAAACCAGTCAGAGAAAGACAAATACCATTTCATCTCACTTATATGTGCAATCTAATGAACAAAATAAAATGACAAACAAGATGGAAACAGAGGCACGGACACATGGAATAGATTGATAGCTGTCAGAAAGGAGGGAGAGGGGTTACTGGGTGAAGGAAGGTGAAGGATTCGCCCAAGAATATGTGCACATACCCCACAGACGCAGGCAACAGTGAGGTAATGGCCAGTGAGAAGGAGAGCGAGGGCTGGGTGGTGGTGGGCAGGGGCTGGAGAAATGGAGACAGCTCTACATTGTCAACAGTAAAAATAAATCAAGAAAGAATGTATACCCATCAGCCAAAGTATTGTCTTAAATACTAGAGAAGAACATGCACATACTTTTACTCATGTATATTCTTGTTTATATATAAATAGTAAATGATTTATATTTTACAGACATATGTGTTCAGAATTTAAAAATGTCTCCGTTATAATTGTACATTTTAAAATCTACAAAAAGGATTTTTTTGGCATTATCTGTTTTAACCTCACAATATTCCAAAGGGCAGTGTGCTATTCCTGAACTTTAGTATGGGTTTGGCAAATGAACGATAAATCATATTAATATATCATCACTCAATCAATATTTGGCTGACACTTTCTCATTATTTCACCTTGGCCGAGTGCACACATTTTGTCTTATTTTTCATACAGTGGATCGCAAACTAGATATGCCTTACTCTGGGAAGCCTCACCTTACTACATCACCTAAGCTGCATTGCCCTGTTTTTTTCTGTCTCTGCCACTTTTTCTTTCCCTTATTTCTTAAACCCCAATTTTCAATTATTTTATGTATTTCATTTATATGTTTGTTTCCTCCATCATTTGATTACTAGCTTTTTGAGGAAAGAACAATTACTAGATGTTCACCTTTACATAATCAGTGAGTAAAAAAACACTTGGACCATAGTAAACACTTAATACATATTAGCGGGATGAATGATAGATAAGTTATAAGCATGCAAATTGCCACTTGACACGTGGTAAACGCATCTCCACCCAACCTCCCCTTTCCTCCCCACACCATTTTGTAATTATATATAATTTTCTAAAAATCTTGAAGTTTTTATTTTTGAAGGGTATTTATCATTTTTCTTATTTTGCAAGTGAAGAAACTGAGGCATACAGATAATCAGTAACTAGGCAAAACACAAAACTCATGAATGAAACTAACATTTTATCCAAGCAATGTGATTATAGGAGACACATTTAATCAATGTATTTTCATATTAATGATCATATTTATTTATGTGAAATTACCCTTTGAACCTACGCAGAGTAACCCACATTAGACACCGTAGAACTGTCCATTAGTGGTTGCTTTGATGTGGTTTGTGCCTATTCTGAATACCACTCAAAGATCACTTAGGAAGAAAAACTTGTACACATTAATTCAGGTAATCCCCTAAGGATTTCCCTTCCTTATTCATTGAGGGTTTAAAAAGAATAGTTCAAGAACAATATAATATATGCTTAGTTCCTAGTCAGATAATCCCACGCTTGCACAATCATTTTATACTGAAATATGTTACTTAACTCATTTTCTGTACAGATAGAAATCTCTATTACTAAAGCTTGTAAACATAAATTAAATTTATGTATGATAAACATGTGAGGGTTTTATTTTATAGTCACTTGCTTTGTTATATTTTACGAAGTAAAACTATAAGCTTTCATCAGAACTTTTTGCCTTGAGATAGTATAATCTATTTTTAATTTATTTTTAAAGATTTTATTTTATTTATTTTTAGACAGAGGGAAAGAGAGGGAGAAAGAGAGGGAGAGAGACATCAGTGTGTGGTTGCCTCTTGAGTGCCCCCTACCAGGGACCTGGCCCACAACCCAGGCGTGTGCCCTGAGGGAATTGAACAAGTGAACCTTTGGTTGGCAGACCAGCACTCAATCCACTGAGCCACATCAGCCAGGGCAAATCTACTTTTTAAATTGTATTTTGATATGGCAATTATCCCACAAAGTATGTAGTTTATTACATTAAAAGCATGGTATTATAATATCATATTCATTAATAAATTTTACTTTTTGCTAAAAATTATTCCTGTTGTTTCTTTACCCAAATGAAAGTTCACTATTGCAGCATGCAAATGAACACAAGCTTCAAGTTTACTTCATCACCTGTGCTTTTTTAGGTATCTAATCTGCACTATATTCATTTGCCTTCTTTCTGTGTCTTAAAGGGCCAAAATAATTGTAGGGCTATATAAATGCAACTACTCCTTGATTATTAAGGAGCTGAATTTACATTCAGCCCTTTGAAGGCACCCACAAGGCTGATGTGGCCTCCCGTGAAAATGAGTTTGACACCCCTGATCTACATCATTCATAGTGTCTTCACATTGCTCAATCTTCATTGTGGAATTTAAAGACACAGAACCATTCACAAGTTGGTTCATGAATAGATTTTATTCTACATATTATATTAAAGAATATAATTTATTCTTTCGACAAATGTTTATTGAGCAATTTATACCATTCTGGAGGAATGTTTCAATGATTCAGGCCCCATAGGGTTTAAATCAAAACACTGAATAAGTTACAGACACTGGCAGTGGTTGGAGTTAAGAAGGGGATAGTTTATAATGGAAAGTAGATGAGGGAATGATGAGTCTACCTTGTGGCCCTGAGACAAAATGCAAAGACGGGACTAGGCCTTCTCATGAACCTTACTCTTACAAGTTTACTCTCCGACATGCAGATGCTTAGCTCAAATCCTCTCTCGAGAGAGAAGTTGATATTCTGCTTCAAAGAACGTACTGTACTTTTAGGACTATAAGACACACTCCCCCCCCCCCCAAATTTGGGAGGAATAATGGTTGCTAATGCTGCTGTTGAGTTCTATTTACATTTACATTGGTGAAATATTATGTTATTTATATTATTAAATATTTTATCACATTTTTTGCTTCAACATTTTTTTCCTATTTTCCTCCTCTAAAACCTAGGTGTGTCTTATGGTCCAAAACCATAATGGTTCACTATTATCTTTCTCAGATGCCACCTTGCGTTTTAGAGCAAAATCATGTTTTCACAGGGTAGACACTAGCCAATGAATAAGAAGACACTAGTACAAGAACTTAGCCACGTCTGCTTTATTTGCACACAGCTGAATCTTGTCTCCTGAGGACTCACTGCAGTTTTGACAGGATGAGTTTGAGGTCTAAGCCCTCTCCTTGACCCCACATTTCCTTTGGCTGTAGGCAGTCACTGATGGAGAGAAAACACAGATACATAAATCCCCTCTTTTTATCCTGCACTTATTTGGCAGCTGGCAGAAAGGACAATAATTTTGGTTAGTCCCCATCATATGAGCTTCATGCTTGTAGCACACTGAAATTTCAGGAGATAGCTATATTATCATAACCCTACAACTTGAACACAGAGAACAAAGACATTTCCAGAGATAATTTTAATTTACTCTATGTGTGTCATTGAAATTAATTTTTGTTAATTTGAGGAAAAGAACAAGATCTCTCTTCAAAAGCTAGAGCATAAGTGGACTGATGAAAATCTCATGAAGAGATTTTTATGAAATCAAATCACCCAAGTGACTCAGTCCCCCTACAGCCCATATTTGGCAACCTACAACTTCTGTTTTTTCCCAAAACTAAAATTACCTTCAAAAGGAAGAGATTTCAGACTGTCAACGAGAGTCAGGAAAATAGGATGGGGCAGTTGATGACTGTTCCATCAAAGGAATTTGCAGAGTGTTTTGAACAGTGGAAGAAACACTGGGAGAACTGTGTGAGGTCCCAAGTTACCTGCTTTGAAAGGGACTGAGAAGTCATTTTCCTTTGTGTTTTGTATATTGCATCTTCTTCAATAAATGTCTCTATTTGTCATAGCACATGACTGAATACTTTCTGGACAGATATATGTATATATATATATATGAATATACATACATACGTATGTATATATATATGTAAAAACTTATTTTACTTGAAATAAGATTGTGTCAAGTCATACCTATTTTTCAGAAAAGGAACCAGGATTAAAAATTCCCAATGTTTTTATTTTAATTTCTTATCATAGACTGTGAAAAAGACAGGTGATGTTGACCATTAGCTGATTATCATAGAAAATTAATTGAGGTGGTATTAGTACTATGAATTCAATGTTTTTGTTATTGTTGTTTGTGCATATCATTAGCCCTTTATAAATAATTCTTTCAATGTTATGTCATCACTGACTTTAATGATTTTAGGATAGTATTTTTTAACCATCAGTATAAATCTGACTTTACTTATTATAGAGAGTCATTTATCTTTTTTTATTCTGCTACACTTACACTTAAATTCTTAAGTATTGTATCAAATCTGAATGTCAGGACTTAATATGGTCTGACGTACCAGTAATCTAAAGTTAACATAACCCATTGCCTAGATGGCATAATGAATGGGGGGATTTAAAAAAGAAAAAATAAATGTAACAGAAGCACTAATCTTTTACTGATTTAAAACTCTAAAGAAATGTGTCATTTAGCAGGGAAAAGGATTAGTGGTTTCTCATAAAAGTAGTCTTTGGGAGTACAGTTTTTCTTCAGAGGTAAATTCAGAAAAATGAAAAAATGGACCATGGTTTGTTACCGAAGTTTGCTCATCAGGTACCTGGGTATCATGTTGTGGTGTTTTCATAATAGTGGGATAACCGAAAATGCACATGACTTTTTTTCTTACTGCCCAGATCAGAGCCATGCACCTCGGGGGTCTCTTCTTGCCAACAGCAGTGCATTAACCTTGGCAGGTCCCATGGAGTCTTGGTCCCTGTGTTTCAAAATGGAACACTGCATTTAAATGTCAGCTTTCAGAGGCATTCCCAGACTTCCTTGAAACAAGTTCTTTTGTTGACATGAGGTGAATGGACATGTGAGACCCCCTTTAATGGAAGTGGCATGAGTAGACCAAGGCGAAGCCCAACCTCATGCATGTTTTATTTCTTCTTGAAACCCTGGCTTCTTTACTGGAGAAAGTCTCTGGGAGGAAGCAACTCCTTAATAACAGAGAAAGAGCATGAAGGGAGAATATTTGAAGTTCATTTCCTAAGAGCTACTTTCCTTTCACATTAGAGCTGCTGAGAGATCTGTAGATAGCTCCCCAACATCTACTGTCAAAGCCTATAGTTGGTTTCCATCAATCTATACTTGCCCTCAGGTGAGTCTTTACAAAATAAAATTAAGGGAGCTAGTCTCATTATGCAGAGTTAAGGGCAATTAAATGTACATACATTCAGCATGTGTCAGGGGTCCAGCATAATCTGTAATTGAATTGCTATGTGAAGAATGGAAAGTAATTGATCAATTCTGATGTTGAATTAATATATATATATATATATATATATATATATATATGTCAGTTTAACTGAGTACACTAACGGTATTACTAGTACTTCTGTGAGAGCTAAAAATCTGGGAGACAATGAATTTCCTAACCATTGGTTAAAGAAAAATGGCTCATTTTGGAAAGAATATATTTGAATTGGAATAAAACTTAAATGGTTTGAAGTTTTGTGATACAGTTTGGAGATCATTTTAATATGTGGAGGTCACCAGAGGGGAAGGAGATTGGGGGCAGATACAGAGGATAAACGGGGTCAAATATATGTGATGGAAGGGGACTACATTCAGGCTGCTGAGTACATAATAGATATACAGATGATGCATTATCAAATTGTACACCTGAAACATACATAATGCTATTAACTAATTTGCCCCATTACAATGAATCAAAACAATTAAAATGAAACAATATTGCCTGCAAAAGTTTTTAAAAATATTACAATATAGAATGAAGATATAGACATATATATATTTAAATTGGATTACCCTTACTTTCAAAAATTAAATAGTAAGCCATCTAAAACTTGTATCCAAATGTTGACAGTAGAAATATGCCTGGGAGCTTTGGACAGACCATCCTGTTGAGTGTTGTTATTTTACTCATGGTATGTTGTTGCCAAGTCCAACTGGCCCCGAATCCTTTCTGACTGTATATCAAACACAGATAATAAAAGCTGTATTATTTTAATGCTTTAAGCTCATATTTCTCAATGAGTGTGTGTTGAAATATTTGAAGGCGTAATTTCTCACTGTCACATGCTTCGCATGGTGTTTCCCACTCCTGTTATCTGCCCATTAAATGCTGGTAGCTGGTTTTCAGTGTTTACGGAAACTTTGAGAACATGCCTCCAGATATTTTCAAGTGTCCCTAGGAGGGTTGAGAACTTCTTTACCAAGAATTGCACCCATCTGTTTTTAATAAATGATAAATGTGTGGAGTGGGCCATGTGAACCTTGGAGAACCCAGCCTTGTAACTAAGACATTTTGGCCATTTTCCATCTGAATAGTTTTTGTTCATCTGGGGGGAAAATGGACTTAAAAAATACCCCTGGGAGAGCGTTGTAGAGGAGGCAGAGGACACTTATTTGATTCACGAGAGGGGGTGTAGTGTGGAGCAGTTCTCCACATTTTATAACTTGTCCTGCAGTGTGTAACGGTGCATTAAGACACTGGCGGGGAGCAACCTTTCCGCACCCCAGAGTAAAACACAGCTTGTATTTGGGCACCAGGACCATGTTCATCAATTCACGGTTAAAGAAACAGACAGATCACCTTTCAAAGGTGTTGTAGGTGTTGATGGTTCCTTTTCTGTAGAAGGCCTAATACTAGGGATTTCGGGCATTGTGTGACAAACCTTTTCTGTCACAGCGACTTCATTCTGTTATGGCAGCGCAAAGCAGCCATGCATGATATGCGAGTGAATGGTATGGCAGAGTTCCAATACAACTTCATTCCTGGATGTTAAAGTTTGAATTGTCTGTATGTTTTACATGTCACAAAGTATTTTTTACTGTACTTTCTTCCCTGATAATTTTCAAAATGTAGTCACCATTCTTGTTTTACTCAATTTAACAAAAACAGGTAACAGATATGTCCAGGGAGACATAGTTTGGTGACACCTGATCTCTAATTAATACATGAGAAGCAATTGTGAACAAAGCCATCTGTCTCTTAGAGCTAGGGGTATTATAGATTTGCATATTTAAAAATATTCAGTTAAAACTATACTTTCAGGGATCATTTCTATAGTTTGTTAAAAAAATATTCAGTTGGTATAGTCCCCATGAAAGGAAAGAAGGCCTTATCAACATTTTGTTCAAAAATTCAGCTGGCGTGGCATGATACAAAGGGTTCAAGTTAAATGCTATGTTGTACTTACTGACTAAGATCTCTATTGATTGAACGACTTCTCTTCCAAGTGTCTGGTCTTTTTAAATTTAATTTGCATTTATTTATCTTTTTTTATTAAATTTATTGGGTGGCACTGGTTTACAGGATTATATAGGTTTCAAGCGTACGTTTCAATGGCATGTGATCTGTATGTTACACCGCGTGCCCACCACCCAGAGACCAGTTGTCTTCTGTCACCATATATTCGTTTGGCTCCCTTCACCTTTTATTATTCTCCCCATCTTCTTTCTCTTTGGAAATCACCACACTGTTGTCTGTGTCGACGAGCTTTTATTTGTTTCTCTTGTTTATTCTTTTGTTACTCTCAGCTTCATATTCCACGTATGAGTGAAGCTGTATGACTCTTCACTTTTTCTGACTGACTTGTTTTGCTTAGCGTGATATTCTCAAGGTCCCTCCACATTGTCAGAAAGGACAACATTCCATTTCAGTGAAATAGTGTTCTGTTGTATATACAAACCACATCTTCTTTGTCCAATTATGTGTGGAAGAATACTTCAGCCTTGGCCACTGTGAATAATATATGTGTTTTATTGTTAGGGACAAGGACACCTTCTTTGAAAAGTCTACCTTAAAACTCTAAGAATTATGATAATGATACCAACTCTCAGGAGGTTAAGAAAATAGATGAGAGGAAGAGAGAAAGAAGAGAGATTAATGACAGAGAAACATATATACATCTATACAGGGGAGAGAGAGAAACAAAATTTGACCAAATAATTTTAAATGGTGACTCTAGTTACATGAGAGTTTTCTATAATGATATTACTGTTTTTCTATAAGATTGTAATGATTTTAATATATTTTTTCTAAAAATTATAGCATGGTTATTTTCACTGCTACTTTTCTTATTTCTTTTTATAGTAATTCATTAGAAACATGGATTTTTGGCTTAAATGCCCATCATTATGGCACAAATTACTCCACTTACTAGGAAATCCTGAATCTTTCTTGCCTTATGTACTCTTCTTTCAATATCTAAATTATATGCCAGACTCATTTTTAACTGTTGCATTCAGGCTGAAACGCCCATTTTGATTCCCAGCTTTTCAGTGATGCTAGCCCCCACTAACAACCACCTCACCTGCCTAGACTTAATGCATCAATATTACATCCCTACTTTCCTCGTGTTTCCCTTCTCTGAGAATATACCTTTCCTAACATCCTCTTAACCATATATGGTCAAGTGTTTTCCACCTGTATATCTGAGCTCAGTTTAAAAGCTTATTGTTTAAGTATTTCATTAAGTTCAAAGATACTTTTTTAAAAGGGTAAGATCATGACTCTCACTTAAATATAAAATAACCACAAAATAAAAATGTATTGTTTAAGAGGGAACCAAAAAGATGTGCAACCAGTTTAAAGGAGAATTCAAAGGGCAAATGGGCAAACAGAAATGCAAAAATTGATTTGTTAAAGTATGAATTCAATTTTCACAATACAATAATCAATTGTAAATACACAAGGCAAAGTTAACTTCCTTCATCAGGAGTTATTTGCATTGCTCTCTATAGGTGACTGTTACATGTGGTGTGGGGAATGTAGCCCAGCCACTGATTTGGAAAACAGATGGGGACCGAGGTTGGCACACAGGACCCACGCCCATGGATGGGTTTTCCTAGGGGGAATCAGGCCTGCATTGTACCTAGGCTGCTTTGAAGCTTGCTTTTTCTAAAACTCCCTCACCCTGAACTGAGGCAGCAAATGTTTACTGCGTATCTTTAAAGTAATTTCCCAAGATATATGGTAAACCTCTCAAGAACAAGTGTAACCAGTTCAACCACTTTTCCCTTTGCATTTGCAAATATCCTTCTTCTTTGATGCAATTATCAATATCCTCCCCTTTGCTTTCTGTAAAAGGTAATCACCCACAGTGAACCTGTGCATAGTAAATGAGGACCATCCTCAATATAATGTGCCCAGAAAAGCAATAAAAGCTTGTCCAGGCAGGTGTTGAGGCCCTCTCTCTCTCTCACTGAGAGAGTAGCCCTGCTGTCCCTTTTTCGCCACAAGACTTCTGTAGTCCTTGTGAATTTGTTTGTTACAGCCACAATACACAGACCCTGCAGGCCGGGGTCCACATTGGTTATCAATTCTTTACGATGTAGAGTGTTCTAAAATATCTTTAAGCCAGTAAACATTGTATCCTCTGTAGTGTCAGATATCCCAGATGATTGTGCTAAATAGAATACCCAGTTATCTATTTCTGTATGTGCCCATTTTAAAGTCTTTCGCAATTTTTCCTATTGCAGATCAGCTATCCCCAACATTTTTGGCACCAGAGAACCAGTTTCACGGAAGACAATTTTTCCACAGAATGGGATAAGAGTGGCTTTAGAGCCTGCCACCAGATGCACTTGACTGTCACCACTCACTGATAGGGTTTTCATACGAGTCTGCAAACAGTTGATTTATTATGGTCTCTGTGCAGTCAGACCTCTCTGCTAAGGATCATCTGTATTTGCAGCCACTCCCCAGTGTGAGCATCACCACTTCAGCTCCACCTCAGAGCACCAGGCATTAGATTCTCGTGAGGAGCCCACAGCCTATACCCCTCGTGTGCACAGTACATGGTAGGGTTCGAGCTCCTACGAGAGTCTGATGCCACCACTGATCTGAAAAGAGGAGGAGCTCAGGCAGTAATGCAAGCAATGGGGAACGGCTGTAAATACAGGTGAAGCTTCATTACCTGGCTGCTCAGCTCCTGCTGTGTGACCCAGTTCCTAAGAGGCCACAGACTAGTACTGGTCCAGTCCGTGGTTGGGGAACCCTGACACAGAGAACTTACTTCTGACTTCCCTTTTTAAAAATATGTTGTCTCTATGTAGCATTCACAAACGTTTTTGGTAGATCTCCTTAATACCTCAAAGGTGCTCAAAGGCCTGTAATGATAACATCATTTGGGAAATTGTTACAAACACAAAATCTTAGTCTTCCTGGACTAAAAACTGTATTTTAATGATATACACTGGTGATTTATATGCACCTTAATTAATGGAAAATGACTCGAGGATTAAACGTAAGAGCGATGCCATTACTTGTTCAGTATGCAATAGCTACTTGTCCATCTCTATGGAAGCTCTTCCCCAATACTCTTTTTAAGCATAAAGAGAAAAGTAATGCTAAATATAAACATCAAATTTTCTCTTTTTGTATAGTTGTATAATAAAGGGGAAAAAAAAAGTCACTATTATAAATAATGTTGAAACAGAGATCACGAGCCCTGACTTCCATGACATGAGACAGACTCCCTGCTTAAGTTCTTGACTTTCAATTGACACAAAATACATAGCTCTATTAAATGTGTACTAAGATAAGCAACATAAATTAAAATCCCAAGAGTTAATCTTTAGAAACAATGTATGCAACGAAGAGAAAATCCAATCAAGTCTCACTCCAAGTTTTACTATTCTTCCTCCCAAATTAATGAAATTCATACATGAACAAGCCATTCAAATCATCGTAACAACTAACAAAAGCTTTCCAATTCTCAAAGCTTCCGGTTCTTATTTTGGACCTGCATAATTTTACATCCTACCCTTTAGGGAAGCCTTTCTGCAATTGTTTTTTTAAGGAACAAGCTTCTGCTGGTTTTGGTTTGCTACTGAAGAAGGCACTTCCTCTCTCACTCATCTCGTTCACGTGTCCCTTTCTGCGTTTTGGGGTTTGAGTGGCACAGCTTCCTGTTTTATGATCTTCTGACTCACCCGGACAGAAGAAGGAATATCTGACCTCATGTTTCGGAATGTTACTGTATAAATGCCCCTTTGAAAAATTAGTTCTACTTTAAACATACTTAATTTTAATATGCATTTTTAAGGCAGTTCTTTCTTAGGCTAGAATGAGAAGAAAATCAGATTGTTGTTATATTACTACTACTACTACTACTACTACTACCACTACTACTATTATTCACCTATCATGTTTGAGACAACTAAAAAATGTAGGTCCACATGAAAAAGCACTTAGTCAATGTTGAGATTTTATTTAAAACAAAGAACTTAGAACTCTTACAGAGGCAAATAATTCTCAAGTTGAAGGCATAATCTCCTTCCTCCATTTTTGTCTGCCAAACTTGTCTTCCCAATAGGGCTGCTTGGTTTCATAATTTATGCCTATCTCTCCATCCACTGAAAAATGTATGTCAAAATCAAGATGGTTTATCCAACACATGCACTTGGAAATACAAACTATTCACCATAGGTGGAGAAAACAAATTAATATTTATCAATATATAATTCATAATGTGTTTTTACTGATTTCATTTGTCAAGACAGCTCTCTCTCTGTCTTTCTCCCTCCTTCCAACTCCCACTCCAAACCCCCACCCCCAACCCCTATCACCCACAATGATGAGATATTAAGACCCTCCTGGTTTGTGCCCATTACAATTTTAAATATCATGATTCTTGAGTCTTCTGTAATTTTTCTACTATATCATGTTGTAATCCCTGCTTTTCCTCTTAAAAAAACACATGAACTGTCATATAATAATTTTCATCTGTCAGATTTAACTTCAACATCAACTTGTTTCTTAATAATGGAGAAGAGTGAAATTCTTTATGTAGGCCATAAACGCATGAAAAGTGATTGGTAAGAAGTAAACTGACCCTGGAGTATGGTGATGGTATTTTAGAACATCATTAGTCTCAAGAATGCATAGATATGGAAATAACTGTCTAGAAAATAGTCATTACAAAATATTTGTTTAAATAGAAAGTCTAACTTATTAAAACAAAACCAAACACGTTTCTTTATTTTATTATAAAATAATAGTTTTGTATGTAAAGAACTCCAAATCTTAAGTATTATTATGTAAGCAAGGAAAGACAAGACTTGATTTCTATACCTAAATATTACCCTTTAACTCTGCTTTCTAAACTTGAAATTAGATGTGTGTGGTTTCCATGGTTATCAGGTTTACACATTTCCTGTGTCTGGTAAGAATGATATTTTTTACAAAGAAAGGTGATTTGGAAGAAATTTCCAATCTGCTCTTGAGAAAGGATGTTCCCATAAGACCGTGCACAAGTATTTCGGCCCTTATCCTCTGTAATCCATTTCCCTTTTCTTCTTCTTACCTGAGGGTTCATCCGTTAACTACTAGAGCAGTAGATGGACCGACTATGTTCAGAGGTTTACTCCATTCAGTTAAACACTATCAATGCTTATGTGCTTGAGCCATGTTAATATTTGATGCCAACACTGAAAACTGATAAACTGAACTAATTCAGGTGAAGTGAATGTACGACAAGCTAAAGATTTAATAGTAAGTTGTGTCCTTCTCCAAACAGATATTTGATATTATTGACGTTAATGATGTAGAGAGATCTGATCAGATCACTGAGAAGGAACAGACAGGGGCCCTAGGAGGTCATTGACTGAGGCAAGGGTAAATAAACAGTCTAGGACAGGACTGGCTGAGAAGCTGAATGCCTCCAGAGTGTATGGCATTATGGACCATAGTATTTAAAATAAAAGGAGGGCACAGACTCATTCTCTGGCTCTCTCCCTCCAGGATGCCCGGATGATGGTGCGGCAGCTGCCTGTGTTTCCCAAGGGATGGTATTTTGGATGGAAGATTCAAAGATGGTGTGGAGATATAAGAAGGGAGTTGAGTATTGAAAGCGTTCTAGATTTATTTTGAAACTTGAGTCAATAGGCTTTATTAATAATGTGATGTGAAGAAAACAAAAGGAGAAATTAAGAATATTCCTAATATTTTTAACTTCAACAACTGGAAAAGTTGAATTGCCATTTGTTTATACAGAAAACAATGGGAAAGCAACTGCTTTTGAAAAGAGAGCAGTTTTGAATTGTTACAACTGTGGATTACGATCATAATTAGTGATTTAAAACCAAACTAACAAAAATTACTGATGGAATTGCAGTTCAGGTTGATGCAATGGAGATTACATTTGATTTCCGTTGAGGTCAGCTGGAGGGCTTCAAGGGGAGCTGGAATCCCTTGAAGGCTCACTCATTTCCAGTAGCTGTTGCTAACTGTTGGATAAGACAGCTGGGATTGCCAGCCTGCCTACTGCAACCACTCCATGCAGATTCGGGCTCCTCCCAATGTGGTGGGGAGATCTCAAAGACTGGTATGCCCAGAGAAAGCCATGCTACTTTTTATAATTTACCTTAAAAATTGTGCATTGTCACTTCTGCCACATTTTGTCCATCTTGGTTCTCACGAAGAGCTATTCAAGGGAAAAAATACCCCAGTACTTGATGGGAGGAAGTAGATATTACTTTGTAAGAAAAGTATGTGAGATGGCTTTGAGGAAATACAATAGGCTGTGCTCAAGAAATCAAGTTGGGACATAAGTTTAAGAGGACTACCATATACCCAGGTGCAGATGTGAAGAAACTCAGCATATGTGGCTCTGACTTCAGAGAAAAGATAACTTACGTCAAATACGTCAGAAGGCACTAAAATTGTGTTTGCTCTCCTTGGTCGAACATGCTCAAACTCTGTTTTTGCAAATGGCCTCTGATATCTGGTTATTTAAATTGACTTCTTTTTTCTAGGTTTGAATCCCAAAGAGGGGCACTGAAACCAAGTGAGGTGTGTTATGTGGGAAATTGCATTTTATATATTATTACAAGGTCAGACAGCTGCCTCAGGCTAGGGACGGCCAGTCTCTTTAAACTAAGAAGGATGCTTTCTTAAGCAAATGCTTGAATCAGGATGTATTTCAAAAAGCATTTAAATTCTATGACTTCTGAGTTCCATGTGGGACCACATTTCATATCAGGAATGAGACTTTTTTCCATCAATGATATTGCTTCCAAATAAAACCCAATAAGGCTAAGAATTTCACTGAATTTTTGATTCACTTACCTACAGCCACATCAGAATTGGTTTTTAGAAATATTAGCCTCTATTTAGAGAGGGATTACTTCATTAAAATCAGAGAAAAACCTGGATTTTTCAATTTACTTTGAGGTAAGATTGAGGCAATAAGTCTACATTTTATCTTGGTTTAACTATAGAATGCCTGCAGATTATGCCATTTTTCTCAGAGCCTGAGTTCCATGACAGCATCTACAGCCAGGGTCCGCATAGCTGTGTCCTTAAGGAGCACTTCCTTTCAGTATTCTGGCATGCCTAGAGTGAGAACGATGAGCCAGGTACGGAAGGTCCCCATGGTAGAATGCCCCAGGTCCTAGCAATGAGCAAAACTGGGATGGGATCTCACCCCCTAGGGGGACCTTTCCTCTCCTAGCATATTGGTGGTCATTGGCTTTAGATCCTCTGACTTACCATATCACTGGTCACATAGTGCAGACCCTCCCCTGACCTTTTCTCCCTTGGCCTGCAGCTAGTCATGTGGTAGACCCCCATATAGGATGAACAAGAGGGCCAGAGAAAAGCCTCGTAGGTGTCCCACACAAGCCCTTGCACCACCACTCCCTTACACATTAAGTACTCAAGACAATGACATTCTTCCCTTCATCAGATAATCTTAGGAACAAGGTCTCAGGTCTGCTGACCACCGAGACAGAGTTGTAGTGAGACTAGTGGTAACATCTGGGAGTCGGTTGTGTTTCACTTCTAGGTCCAGAAAACAGGAAAGCCAGCTGAGGCGATGCCACTGCTGGAATCAGGACCAGCCGCCATGACTAATGATCCCCTGTGCTGTTTCATCTGATCAGTGGGGACCACAACTCTGAGCAGACACACCTGAAGATCGGAGGAATAGTCTGTTGAGATCCTCCCTGGTGCCTCCCCTAAAATCCTGGCCCTCAAAACTCTTAAAATGAAGGACCCAATGTGTTCTCTCCACCTCTCTCCCAGCTGGCTCACTCTTTCTACCTTTGTGACTTTTTAAATAATTTTTTTATTATAACTTGAGTCCTTGGCTGTGAATTCTTTCCCAGCCCAACTTAAAAACAAAGGTTGCTGAACCGAGGTCCAATACCTGGAACCATTTCACTGTGAACGTGACTTCAAGCAATATCTTAATCTACTCTTTTATTAATAAAAACTAAGGTTTCTAGATTTTAGCAGGAGAGCAATGAATTGTATCTCCTTCTGATCCATCTTTCCTAGATATCAACTCCATATACACTAATCATTTATTAAATTTCTTTAAGATCTTACACCTCTAAAATAGTCCTAAAATCCATTATTATATGGTTTTGTTTCTGAATTCAAGACTTTTGACTAGCTTAAAAAATGGAGGATATATTGAAATGCACAGGAATTACGGGAAATAATAAAAATTTGGTGCTGAAAGAATAGAAACCACAGGGTTCAGGATTTCTGTTCAGAGACAAGTTTCTAAGAGTCTCATTCATTTGTTATCATGAAAATTAATAAATATGTATTTTTTGAAATTTCTTTGTCTTTATATCACTGTGCTAATTGTTCATACTTCATGGGCTGGGGGATAGCAGTTTGATCATCACACCACTTACTCGGTGTGCAAAGAGAAGCAGGTAATAATAGCACATAAGACAATCAAACACCAATACCAGAAGAAGATAGCTTGCGAAATAAAGAACTGAGCAAAAAATAACCTTAAACTATCCAAATCTAATAGCTCTTTTCGTCTCCTGATGGATACTTATTTGCCAGACTTGGGCTCTAAATTTTAGGCAGCTGAACATGAGATAGATTCAAACTTTTCTCCTTCTTATGGACATATCTTGATTAATTTCAAGTCACATACGTAAACTTTTATATATAAACACCATATTTTTTCCTGACATTCTTCAATTCTCTGTTAACGTTTAAACTTAACATTTGGAAAGAGTCCAATGTTCCTGTTATTTTTACAAAACAGTTCAGTTGAGTATAACCACAGAAAGCATTTGCATACATAAAATGTGTATTTGGATCAAACGTCTAACCTCTAGACATAAACAACTATTTGCCTGGAGTACATTTTGCCTCTCTGATTAATTAATGAATAGCTTCATGGGTTTCTTCTTTCATAAAAATATGTCAATATACTGGAGGGGAGATTCAATAGGTACACTAACCAAAAAATGTAGCCACATGTAGTCATTATCTGTCTAGGATTTGGTTTAGTTTGTGATGAATGTTTAAAAATTAAATATCCTACTAAAATTCAGACACACTTTCTTAATTAGCTTAATTTAAACTGAGAATGAAACAGGCTTATTTCTCTTAGATTATCTTAGCAAAAATAATAGTTATTTCTCTTCTGGAATGTGTGAAATGAAGTGTGTTTGTTAGAGGCATTTTCCGCAGAAGGAGCTTGACAGTGACTTTTAAGTCAAGTGTAGTGATCGTGTCCCTGCCTCTTATGTGTTCCAGAACTTAGGTTTAGAATAATAGCTCAACAACTATCATTTTCTTAGCCCTCTCAGCTGGTATGATCACAGATGTCAGGAAGTGGTACTTGCCGCTTCTCTGACTTACTATCTCACAAGGGATCCATGGACCCCAGGTTGTTCCAATGGTTGGTTAAAAAGTGTAATTTGTCTGTGAAGCTCAATGAGAAATTTACCATTTCACTGTATCTGCCTTTGTTCCTGTGGAGTATATTTCTTGAAAAACTCTCTAAGTTTCTTCCTGTGACATTCATTCTTAAAATAGACCCTTGACGAATTTCTCCAGATATGTCTTTAATGTTGCCCCATCCCCCAAATCTGCCAAGAAATTTTAACCAATTTGGACCATGTGATCATAATCCAGGGTCCTCAAGTCTCTCTAGGCTGACTCATTCTCCTGAATTCTTTCAACGACCTTCATCCATTGTTCTGCACCAGATCTGAATCTCTGATCACTGATCACAGGCATGTTTCTCCCTTTAGAACTTCCAATGGGGTGTCACACCTTTCCCTCTCAACCTTTCCACTAAGCACTTCAGAATTCCCATTCTATGGTAAACACAATTTCATACTGTCAACCATAAAATCTCTCTGTCAGCTCTTTAGCTGAGCAGTTTGGGCCAAAAATGTGGGTGCACATTATATACCGAGCACATTAGACATGGCAAAGTGCATGGTAATGACTTTTCTTACAGGATCCTGTTCCAGTCTTTGTGTTGTCGTCTACAACTGTTCCTTCTTTTCCAGTCTTCTCACACAGGTATTCTAAATGTAAATGTCGCCGGAAAAGCTTTTTAAATAAGATTTGTCCATATTGAATAACTTCTTTTCTTCAAGAATTCTAATTTTAATTTCCTAATTAGTCTTGATTTAGTGACATTTTTATTATTATGTTTTAAAGAAGTAAGGAAAGTCTGCTGAAATATGTTTTAGTAAAATATGATAACATCTGTGTAAATGTGTAAATGTTCTAAAGATCTTCTGAATGTTTTCTTCTACAGTTAGCAATGTAATTAAAGATAAAATTTTGGTATTAACATAAGAATTTTCTGGAAAACACATCATCTTTAAAACATTGTATTATTATTGTATTAGTATTAGTATTAAATATTATATTAGTATTTCGTACTAATATAAAAATAGGAACAAACTCATGTTGAAATATGCAAATATATGTTTTGATCTGTCTCAGGTATTATTACCAGGAGTGTTGCCCTTCAATATATCTACTACATGAATATAATTTATTTCAATACAGGGGTTTATAATAGTAGAAACATTGCTCACAGATATTTTAAAAAGTCAGCATACCGTAGAAACGGCAACTAAAATATCAATGATTGATTTTTCTCCTAGACAAAATAAAATAAATATATGCACATGAGAGTTTCCAGAAATGTATTTATTGATTGACTGCAAAGTAAACAATAAAGTTGGTGATTTTCAGACACTTTCATTGACTGGGAGGATAACAGCTGTTTTAGAAAATAAAGTGTCCAAAATTAGCGTGGAAAAAAAAATGAGACACAGTTAATAAACATGGAACCATAGGAAACTCTTATTTTTGCTATAAAAACAATGAAATCTCATTTTTCCAGATTTAATAATGACAAAAATAATATGAGAAAAAGTAAACCTCATAAGAATTTTTAATCAGTAAATGGAAAGGTTATCATCATATTCTTATTTTTAAAGAATTATTTGCTATGTTTATATGTTATCTATTAATTTTTTGGTGTGGAATGACCTGAAATGTTTAGATTTGGGTAACAGTGCTGGTCTTTACTTCAAATATGCATTTTTCTCATTTTCTTGAGAAAATTTTTTAACATACTTTTTAATCAAATTGGTTTTACTACACTAAGCATTTTTCTTTAAACTGAAGCACATATTTACAGTTAAAATGACCTAGACCATTGGACAAACTATTTATAATAGCTACACTTACCAAATTTAGTAATGGTAAGGTCACAGATAACTCAGTTCTCCTTGAATTTGAAAAGGAAGATGCACACAAGCCTCTGTCATATCCATTATGTGTATTTCCACTTCTTGTATAAGCAAGCAGCACTAACTTCTGAATCAGCACAGAGAAAAAGTCATTTTACCAAATACCCATAAAAGAATGCACTATCCAAGTTTATTTATTTATTTCAATTGGTTTCGTTGTTATAAGATAGGGCAAGTAATACCCCCCCCCAAAAAAAAGACATCTAAAATCTTTCTACTAAAATGTGCAGGGGCATCCCAAACACACTGGACCAAACAGACATGTTTGTGGTCATTCCCTTACAAACTGAGCTTTTGTGCTAGGCTGAGTCATTTAGATTCCACATTTTTTACAAAGCTCATGATTTAATCGGTGGGATAGGTACCAAGCAGAAAATGATACAGTGTAGCAGCGACAACGTTAGTGATTTTTACAGGCAGATGAGAGCACAGAGGAGGAACCTCCAGGTGAACCTGGTAGAAATTGGCAAGGAGTCAAGGAAAGGTTTCTAGAAGAAAGGAAACTAAAATGCATTATAAAAATAGTTCCAATGGGTTGAGATTTTCCATGATAGTACTGATAAAAAAAAACACTGCACATTGATGGACATTATAAATAAAAACAATGAGGTGAGAAAGTGCATAATGCATATGGAGAAACGTAAGCAGTTTAGTGCAGAGACATGTAAAGCCTGAATCAAGGAGTAAGTAGGGACTGATAGGCAGGGATCGGATCACAGAAAGCTTCACATGTCCAATTAAAAAACTTGAGTTCTATTGAATCAGCAGTTTGATGTCAGTAAGGAGTTTGAAGCAAGATCATATAATTGCAAAAGTTGAATTTTAGGCAGACAATTCTGGCCACACAGGGGAAGATGGATTTGAATAATGACCGAAACAGACACACAAATAAACCAGGAGGCTTCAGAAGTTTTCCTTCCCACAAATGATAACGGTAGTAATAAGCATGGAGGTCATGAAAGTGGAGCAGATGGTTAGTGTTTGAGAATTAATTCAGGAAGCGGAAGCGGGGAGAGTGGCTCAGGTAGAGCAGGTAATGAGAGCAGGAAACACTCTCAGGTTTTATTGGTGGCTGGCTACAGAACAGTGAAAAAGCAAAGATAAACAACCAATAAGTAGCCAGGAAGTATATCCAGTTGTCACAGTGATTTCGAGGTGTCTCTAATCCACACAGGTAAAGATGTGGAGTAAGCCCTGGCTTACATACCTGTAAGCAAATACCTGGCCTGCAAACCAAAGGGTCACTGGTTCAATTCTCCCACTCAGGGCACATGCCTGAGTTGCAGGGCAGGTCCCGGGTGCGGGGCGCACAAGAGGCAAACACACATTGATGTTTCTCTCCCTCTCTTTCT
>PVKM010013798.1:0-29810 GCA_004027735.1 Carollia perspicillata | reverse complement strand
TATGTTTTACAGCCTTCTTGAGAAATAACTCACATGTCATCCTTTTTTAAACCACATTTGTTGATGATAGCCCATCCTACTGATTATTTCATCTCATCATGATTTTGATTTGCATTTTCCTAGTGACTAATGACATAGATCATCCTTTCATGTGCTTATTGCTTATTGGTATATTTCCTTTGGATTCTTTAATTTTTTAATTGGGTTGTCTTTTTATTATTGAGTTATAAGAGTTTCTTATATATTCTGGGCGCAAGCTCCTTATCAGATAGCAAATTTTTTTTTTCAGTTTTGTCAGTTACCTTTTCCTTGATGGTTTCCTTTGAAGAAAAATGTCTTTACTTTGGAAATTCACTTCATCTTTTTTCTTTTGTCATGTATTCTTTGGGTGTCATGTGTAAGAAGACTACAAGATTTCCTCCAGTTTCTTCTAAGAGTTTTCTAGATTGACTCTTACCTTTAGGTCTATATTTTTGTATATGGTGTATGTGAAATAATAATAGAAAACACACACACCCTGGTTCCTAGTAAAAACTCCTGGAACCTTGGTAGGTTCCTAAGTAATAAGAGCATGAGATGCCTCTTTGTTCTAATGAGGCAACTCTGGGTGGCTCCTAGATGGAGAATGACTACAAAGACCAAGCTGTGATTAGAGGCTGGGAAGTTCCATTTTCAACTTCCATCCTCCACAGGAGGAAGAAAGCCTGGAAATGGCATTAATAACTGATCATGCCTATATGAGGAAGCCTCCATAAAATCTCAGTAGCAGGGGCTGCAGAGAGTTTCCAGGTGGATGACCACATCCACAATGAGAGGGTGACACATTCTAACTCCACAAAGATAGAAATTCCTGTGCTTGAGATCCTCCCACATCTTGCCCTACATACCTCTTCATCTGGCTGTTCATCTGTATCCTTTATCCTTCAGTAAACTGGTAAACATAACTGTTTCCCTGAGTTCTGTGAGCTTCTCTAGAAAGTTAAATGAACCTGAGGAGGGGATTGTGGGAACCTCCATTTTGTAGTCAAGTCAGACAGAAATTATGGGCAACCTGGAGATTTACTTCTTGTAATTGGCATCTGAAGGGTGGTGGGGGCAGTCCTATGGGATTGTGTCCTTAAGCTGGGGGGTCTGATACTATCTCTGGATAGATCAAGTCAGAAATGAGTTAAATTGAAGGACACCCAGATGGTGTCACAGAAAATTGCTTGGTATAGGGGGAAACCTCTGCACATTTGGGACCAGAAGTATCCAAAGTGAAGTGTTTCCTGTGAAGGTAAAGGATACACACAAAACAAAGAAAGACCCAGTAGGGGAGAACTGGGTTTTTCCCTCCATAAGAAGGAAAACTGACTTACATATTTTGCCTTGTATAATGAGCACCTTTTGCCCAAATTTTTGAGGAAAAAATAAGGATGCGCACTATACATGGGTAGTACCAATGATGCATAAATGTCATAAATTAGTTACGTGTGTGTAAAATTTATTTTACTTTGTATCTGTTCTTGTGTTTTGTAATTATTTGTTGTATAAAATTTCTTGTACCATAATGCATTAAAAAATAAATGTTAAAATTCCTTTATAATATAAAAACAAGTATCTATTTTTTGTTTTTTATTCCTCAGCAATATCTGTTGTTTCTTATCTTTTAAAAATATATTTTATTGATTATGCTATTACAGTTGTTCCATTTTTTCACCCCTGTATCTTCCTCTGCCCTGCACCCCCCTCTCCCTCCAGCATTCCCCCGACCACTTAGTTCTTATCCATGGTTCATACATATAAGACGTTTGGATTCTCCATTTCCCATGCTATTCTTAATGCCCCCCTGTCTATTTTGTGCCTACCAATTATGCTTCTTATTCCCTGTACCTTTTCCCCCATTCTCCCCTCACCCCCTCCTTGCTGACAACCTTCCATGTGATCTCCATTTCTGTGATTCTGTTCCTGTTCTAGTTGTTGGCTTAGTTTGTTTTAAAAAGTTAAAAAATAAATGAATGAATAAATAATTGAATCAAGAATCAAAATGATTTTTTTCCCTGAAAGTTTGGGCCAGAAACATGGGTATACATTATACACAGAAAAATATGGTATTTCCCTTTATGCAGTGTAATAAAAAGGTCCCACTCCATTCTTTTGCATATAGATATCCAGTTCTCCCAATACTATTTATTGTAGAAACTATTCTTTTTTTTATTAATTATCTTGGCACCCTTGTCAAAAATCAGTTCACCATAGATGGAAGGGTTTATTTCTGGACTCTATTCCATTGTTCTATACAAGTGGGAGCCCCCCAAAACAGAATTATTTTCTGGAAGGCAGTCTCCTTGTAGTACAGGCTTCCCCTGCTAGGTGAGTGTTCTACAAACCCATCTGTATCAGTGAACTAGCTGACATTTTTGTGAGAGGCCACATTTGGCTTCAGGAAATTTTTTTGAAGATTCAATGTGTTTGTCCATTTCATGATGGGTGATTTACAGAAGCACCTGCCCACACTGCACTGTGTTCAGTTTACCAAAAACTGGTATGACCCCCATGACCCACCCTCCCTATTCACCCAATCTTGCCCCAAATAACTTTTGTTGGTTCCCTGGATGGGGAAAAAAAGTCCTCAAATGGAAACTTTTTGCTGATGTTAAAGAGGCAACATAAAAACAACAGAAGCACAAAATTGACAAGTTCAAAACTGCTTTTGTTGTGGAAAAACGAACTCTTACACGATTTGGGGTGACGGAGTAAGCCTTTATTACACGTGTGGGCCCTGAGGAGACAGCTTCCAAATTCTGGGTGCTGAGGAGGGGTCAGATGGGTGGTTAAATACCTTTGTAACCAAGTGGGGAAGGGAGGGGTCTCATGGTACAAGCAGGAGATACACAAATGTGAAAGCCAAGGACACAGAGGAGGAGGAAGGAAATGGTCCGGGGCCCAGGACAAAGAAACATCAGAGGATTATTCAGGGCCCAAGGCAAAGAGTGAACTAACTAGTCAGCAGGTGGTTGTCTGAAGCCTGGGGGCCAGCCGGGAGCTATCAGTGGCTGGAACAGAGTGCCAGCTTCAACTTCTATCTACATTCTAAATTCCTATTACACTTTGAGCAGAGGCAAAAACATCTCAATAAGTGTATTGAATCAAATGGAGTGTACTGAGAAGGGGACTACAGTTTAAACATGTAAGAATACACAGTTTTTTATAAATAAATTCCATTTCTTTGGGTCCCCCCTCTTTTTTCTTTGCCAGTACCACACTGTCTTGATTACTATAAGTGTAGTGAGTTTTAAAACTGGTGTGAGTTCTCCAACTTTGTTCATCTTCTTCAAAAGTATTTTGACTATTTTGAATACCTTACATTTCCCATAGGGATGTTAGGATTGGCTTATCATTTTTTGCAAAAAAAAGGGCAGCTGGGATTTTGATAAGAACCTACATGTTTTTTTATCACTTGTTTATCACACAACTTGATAAAATTTATACTCATGTATAAATGACCACTTCCCAGGATAAGATGTGGGATATTTGCAGTGAGCTAAAAGTTTTCAATTACCCCTTTTTAATCACAAGTTTTCTATAAAAGTAACTACTCTTCTGACATCTATTACCATTGATCAATTAGCCTTTTCTTAAACTTCCTATGAATAGAGCTGCTTAATATGTACTCATTAGTGACTGACTTTTCATTTAGATATTGTCTGGGAGGATTATCCATGTTGTCTCCTTAGTTTTTCCATGTTTATTGCTTAGTAGTAGTCCATTATTTTCCTGTCTCCAAGTGGAAGACATTTAGTTTGCTTCCATTTGGGGACTATTGTGTCATGTGGACCCCAGCCCACAGTGTCTGCATCATTATGGATGAAACAAGGCATTCACATGGACTACCGAGTCCGGTGGAGGAAAAGAGACAACATGGCTTTTTCTCTCAAGGGGAGCAAAAGTCGAGGCCATTACCGTGACCGGCCTTTATTGGATTTCTCAGCACATTAAATTATGGTCCTTATTTACTATGCACAGGTTGCTTTAGGTGGTTACCTTTTACAGAAAACAAAGGAGCCAATGACGCTAATCACATTACAGAAGAGGGATATTTGCAAATGAAAAGGCAAAAGTGGCTGGACAGGTTATACTCATCCTTGGAAGGTTTAGCATGGATTTTAGGAAATTACTTTGCAGTAAATGTTTGCCACTGGGGGCTGGGCCCACACCACACAGAATGGTCTCCTACAATTGTGAACAAAGCTGCTGTGACCATTCTTGAGCATGTAATTGGGTAGACACATACACTTGGTTCTGTCAGATCTATACCTAGGGAAAAAATTGCTAGGATAGATATATGTTTTGCCTTGCAAGATACTGTCAAATAGTTTTCTCCAAGCAACTGCTCCAGTTTGCATTCCCACTGGCTGGGTGTGAGGGCACACTATGCTTCCATCCTCACTAGCACTTGTTATTGATTATTGGCCTTCTCCTTTATGGGTGGTATCTCACTGTGCTTATAATTTACATTTTCCTGATGATTAAAGATCTTTAGCATCTTTTTATAAACTTTGGCCATTTTTATTATCACTTTGGGCAAGTACCTATGAAAGTCTTTTGCCAATTGTTTTAAATTAGGATGTCTCTCTTTTTCTTATTGGTTTGTAGGAGCACTTTAATATTCTTGACATGAGTCTTTTGTCAAATGTACATATTGTAATGTTTTTCTCACAGTCCATGGTTTGCCTTTTCCTCTCTGAATGCTGTATTTTAATGCAATTTTAAAAATTGAGATATAATTTGCATACCATTAATTTTATGTTTAAAGCACACAATTTAGTGGTTTTTATCATGTTCACAAAGTTTGGAAAGTATTAATTCTAGAATATTTTCATCACCCCAAAAGGAAATCTCATATCCATAACTCCCACATCCCTTTTCCCATGCTCTAGTAACCATTAATCTGCTTTTTCTCCCTAGATTTGCCATTCTGGGCATTTCATATAATGGAACTATACAATATGTGGTGTTTTGTGACTGGCTTCTTTCACTTAGCATAAAGTTTTCAAGTGTCATCTAAATTGTGACATATCAAGGATGGTACAATATTTGCTGTTGGGAACCGCCCTGCCTGGTTTCAGAAACTGTAACCCCTTGTGGCTAAGGCTGAGTAAAAAGACCTTGGGATGATAAGCCAGTAAGGAGACAGCTTATCTTCCTTCTAGGGGCACCACCTCTGCCCTCTTTTACTTTACCCTGCTTGGCTCCAGGCAAATGACTGGTGAGCCAATGATGGGTAAGATTCCTCAAAGGAGGGATGATCTAAAACAAGCATGGTTATGAAGGGGCCCCCAGGGAAGGACTTTGGGAGCTATGGAAAAAGGGGGTAATGGACCCTCACCCCTCAGCTTTGACATAGCCTGAGTCCTCATTCTGTCTGCAAGAAGTCTCCTAATCTCTTGGCTGCCTTACTTCCCCTGCCTGACTTAAGCCCGAAAAAATGCCTTTAGCATGACACAATGCCAAAGGTGGGTGTGGCCCTGTGCTGGAAAGGGCAGGTTCCCCAGAGGGATCAGGCCTAAGAAAGAATGCATAAAATCCTGTGAAACCTGCTTGGCCAAGAAAATCCTCAACTTAATTGATAAGGGTCCAAGCATGAAATGAGTTTGTTTCCCTAAAGTGTTATGGCCCTTTAGCTATCTGACCCTGACTCAGAGTTCTTTGAATGGTATCTATTGTTTGATCATTACTGCCTGACAATGACTGATGAGCTTTACATACATGTCCTGTATTCCTATGCAAATTTAACCCAAAAAAGTCCATTGAAGACTAGACTTCTAGTCCTCCTTTGAGAGACTGGGCCACCTTTCCTCCCCAAGCAAATCATATCTTGGTAGACTTATTCTCATCCATGAGAGATGGGGGGCCCTGCAGGTGGAGTCCTCCGATAATTTGCAAATCAATACATGTAATATATCACAGAAACAAAAGCAAAGACAAAAATCACATGAGCATATCAATAGATGTGAAAAAAGCATTTGATAAGGCACAGCAACCATTTATGATAAAAACACTCAGATAAGTGTGAATAGAGGGAGCATTCCTCAATGTAACAAAGGCCATATATGAGAGACTTACAGCCAACATCATACTCAATGAGAAAAACTGAAAGCTTTCCCACTAAGATCAGGAAGAGGACAAGGATGTCCACTTTCACCACTCCTATTCAACATAGTATTGGAAGTCCTAGCCACAACAATAAGACAAGAAAAGGAAATAAAAGGCATCCATATTGGAAAGGAGGAAGCAAAACTGTCATTGTTTGCAGATGACATGATAGTGTACACAGAAAATCCTATACACTGCACCAAAAAACTACTCGACATAGTAAATGAATTATAGCAGGATACAAAATCAATATTCAGAGATCAAAGGCATTTTTGTACATAAACAGTGAAATATCAGAAACAGGAATTGGGGGGGGGGGAATTCCATTTGATATAATGACAAGAAAAATAAAATGCCTAGGAATAAACCTAACCAAGGATGTAAAAGACCTGTACTTAGAAAACTACACAACACTGAAGAAATTAAGGAAGACACAAACAAATGGAAGCATGTACCATTCGCATGGATTGGAAGAATTAACATCATCAGAATGTCCATACTACCAAAAACAACGTACAGATTCAATGCAATCTTTATTAAACTACTAATGGCATATTTCACAGATATAGAACAAACATTTCAAAAATTTATATGGACCCATAAACGACCCCAAATAGTCACAGCAATTCTGAGAAAGAAGACCAAAATAGGAGGTATAATAATACCTGATATCAAACTGTATTACAACACCAATGTAACCAAAACAGCCTGGTACTGGAATAAGAACAGACACATAGACCAATAGAACAGAACAGAGAGCCCAGAAATAAACCCAAGTCTCTATGGTTAGTTAATATTCAACAAAAGGGGAAGAAGCATAAAGTGGAGTGAAAACAGCCTCTTCAACAAATGGGTTTGGGAGATCTGGACAGAGACATGCAAAAAATGAAGCTCGATCACCAACTTACACCATTCACAAAAATAAATTTAACGTGGATAAATGTTGGGAATCATTGTGCCTGGTTTCAGGAGTTGTAACTGCCCCCTGTGGCTAAGGCTGAGTGAGCAACCTCTGGACTGTGAGCCACTGAAGAAACAAAGCTTATCTCCCTGCCAATAGTGCTGCTTCTGCCATCTCTAGCCCCCAATGCTGGGTCTCTGGGTATCTTAGTCAGAGACTATCAGTATGACCCCTCACAGGACGGGCAACCCAAGCCATACACAATCATGTGGGTGGCCATCAAGGTAGTAATCCGGGGGGAGGGGTCTGCAGCAAAGTGGAGGTAAAAGACCCTCATTCCCCACAGCTATTTTGACATAGCCTGAGTCCCCTTTCCATCTGGGAGAAGCTCTGGGAGAAGCACTTCCTGGCTCTAATCCACTTAAGCCTGAATCTATGACGGGGAGGGGGTGCAGCCCTCTGCCGGCTAGAGCGGGTTCCAGGATGATCAGGCATAAGAAAGAATTTGTAAAGTCCTGTGAAGCCTGCTTTGCTAAAAGTTCTTTTATTCATATGATAAGGGTCCGGGCAGGAAATGAGTATGTCTCCTAAAGTTTTTTGCAACCCCCTTACCTGACAGACACTGGCTCAGATTATGCCCTCAGATTTCTTTGAAATGTTATCTATTGTTTGATCCTTGCCACCTGACACTGATTGATGAGCTTTACCTGTATCCCTGTGTGCTACAAACCTAATAAATACCATTGAGGTAAGGACTCGAGACCCTTCTCTTTTGAGATCAGCCTCCTGTCCTCCCCAACCACATCATTTCTAGATAGCATTGTTTTCATCTGTTGCAGACATGGGGGCTCTGCGGGCAGAACCCCACCACAGATGAAAGACTTAATTATAAGTCACAACACCATAAAACTCCTAAAGGAAAACAGGGAGGAAAATCTCAGATATTTCATGCAGCAACATCTTCATGAATATGTTCCCTAAAGCAAGGGACATAAAGGAAAGAATAAACAAATGAGATTTCATCAACATAAGAAGCTTCTGCCTGGCTAAAGAAAACAGTATTAAAATGAAAAGAGAACCAAATGTATGGGAAAACATGCTTGCCAATGATACCTCAGACAAGGGTTTGATCTCCAAAATGTATAAAGAACTCACACAACTCCTCTCCAGAAAGACAAACAACCCAATTGAAAAATGGGCAAAGGACTTGAACAGACACTTCTCCAAGGACATACAAAGGGCCTGGAGACATGAAAAGATGCTCAACATCACTAGCCATCGGAGAGATGCAAATTAAAACCACAATGAGATACGAGTTAACACCAGTCAGAATGGCCATCATAAACAAAGCAACAAACAACAAGTGTTGGAGAGGTTGTGGAGAAAAGGGACCCTAGTGCACTGTTAGTGGGATTGCAGACAGGTGCAGTCACTGTAGAAAACAGTATGGAATTCCTCAGAAAACTAGAAATGGAACTACCTTTTGACCCAGCAATTCCACTGCTAGAATTATATCCCAAGAACCCTGAAACACCATTCCAAAAGAACCTATGCACCCCTATGTTCATAGCAGCACAATTTACAATAGCCAAGTGCTGGAAGCAACCTAATTGCCCATCAATAAATGAATGGATCAAAAACTGTGGTACATTTACACAATGGAATTCTATGTAGCAGAAAGAAAGAAGATGCTCCTACCCTTTGCAACAGCATGGGTGGATCTGGAGAGCATTATGCTAAGTGAAATAAGCCAGGCTGTGAAAGACAAATGCCATATAGTCTCCCCTATAAGTGGAACATAATAAAAAAAACAAGCAATCTAAATATAACCAGAGACATGGAAATAAAGAACAAAATGACAGTAACCATAGGGGAGGTGGGACAGGATAATGGGTGCAGAAGGGCCCAGAGACATATGTATAATGGGCACATGAACAAAACCAAAGGGGTAGGTTCAAGGGTGGCAAGTGGGGATGGCTGGGGTGGGGTGGAGTTGTGGGGGGAAATGGGAGACAACTGTACTTGAACAGTAAAAAAAAAGAGTAAAACACTGAAAATCATTTAATTGTATAGCCATACAATGTGGAATTAAACTACTGCTAAAACAATAAAGTAGGTTTATATGGAAAAATGTCCATGATACTAAACACTATTTAAAAAATTTATCACAAGTATATATATAGATAATAGGTATAATCTTATAAGAGGTTTACATGATATATACTTATATGCCTTAGATAAATATATACACATTATATATAAAATATATACCATTTTTTATGCATACATGCATGTCAGTTAATAAAATAAAGACTAGAGAAACATATACTGAAATGTTAATAATGGTTATTGGGCATGGGGGAAGATGAGATTTGGGGGAAATTTTACTTTCTGTCAATCATCATTATTTAACATTTTGAAAATGAATATGTTTGGCCCTCACTGGTATGGCTCAGTTGGTTTGGCATCAGCCTGCAAAGTTAAGGTCACTGGTTCAATTCCCAGCAGGGCACATGCCTAGGTTGCAGGTTCTATCTCTGGTCAGGGCACTGCAAGAAGCAACTGATCAGTGTTTCTCTTCCTCTCATTATCCCTCCCTTACCTTGTCTGTAATTAATAAAAATATATATTTTTTTAAATAAATAAATTGTAGCATGTATCAGAATTTTGGTCATTCTTATTGCCAAATAATATTACATTGTATAGATATACAGGGGTGGACAAAAGTAGGTTTACAGTGTCAATGTAAGAAACATCCAAACCTGTAAGAATTTTCATGAGCTTATTTAAGCCAAACTGATGGCAATTGCTGAGAAACAAAACCCCAATTAGTTAAGAAAATTCTCTGGAGAATGGCAATTTTTCACCTTATTTTATACATTAGTCAAAAGAGGAGGCATAAGGGGGTTACATGAAATCTATTGGTTATAGATTTGGGTGGCAGGAGAAAGAAAAGTGAGGAAATCTCTAGATTGGATAGACACATTCTTCTTTTACACAGGTGGGTACAGGACAGTTAAGTCTATATTTAACAGGATAATAATAACAATGAGGGGATACGTGGGCTCTGCTCTGGTGTGGTTTTTTGCCTGGAGAGATCCAGAAAACGGGGAGTTAACTTGACATTCCAAAGCTATGGTATCTTAGATCCAAAAAGAAACTACAGGCTCAATTAAGGTAAAAGTTGAGTTTTGTTGGGGAAGATTCTAGCCTAAGACAATAACTGTTTATCAAGACTTGCTTTTAGTTAGAGAGTTTTAATTTCAGACCATCCTATACGGTTACTTCAGGTTTCTGAGTTTGTAAGGCCACCATACAGGCCTCCCTCTGAGCTTGTCAGATTTAGTATGTGGCCCCTTTTCTTCCCCAATAGTTATTTGTATAGAAAATAATACAATAAGTAATAAATAATAATATAAGAATAAACTCTTTCACATACTTGCAATTGTAAACCAACTTTTACCCATCCTTGTATTACATTTTGTTTACCTGCTCACCAATTCATGGACATATGGATTCTTTCAATATTGTTTTTTGTTGAGTAGACATTCTAAATTCTAAGGAAGTTCAATTTACTGATCTGTTTTACAGGTTGGGCTTTTTATGATCTATTTAACAAATCTGTTTACTTTTGTGACTTGTCATTTGAGTACCTTCTGTGTCCTGGAGATCTCCCCCACAATGGGCTATGGAAGTCTACTGACCCCTTGGGGCCACTTCCCTATTGCTGGATATTTGGGAGGTTTTCAATGTGTTGCTCTTGTAGGGGTTCACAACAAGGGACCCCAACATATGCCTCAGTGGTATTCAGATTACTTTGAACCAAAGTCAATTTTAGCTTCAGGCTCCAGAAAAATTTCTACCCCTTCCCTTAACTACCTAGAAGAATTTGAATCAGGGGCCTTGCCCATAATAAGAAATTACCAGTGATAACTTCTTTTGACCTATCTATAAGGCAGGGCAAATTTCTATTTACTAAATGTCAGGTTTTCTTATCATCCTGCAATAACCCTCTGAAGCTCCCAAGGTGCACTACCTTATCCCTAGTTCAGAATGTCTTATATATCACCATGCCTCTTTCTATTTCTGAACCTCTCATGCATGTGGGGTTTCTGACTTTCTTATGAATGCAGGGTTCCCATTATATCTGGTTATTCTCTTTTGCTAATCTGTCTCATGTCTGATTATTAATCGTGTTTGATTATTAGACCAGCCAGAAGAACCTTGAGGACAGAGGAAAGTTTGTTCCTCCTCCATAATATTAAAAACAATGTTGCAATAAAAATGCTCACATGTTGACTTCATGTATGTGTGCAAGGATGTTTTAGAAATTTCCTAGAAGTGGAATTGCTCCATCAAAAGTTTTCACATTTTCAGTTTTGATAATACCTACCAAATCGCCTTTAAAATAAGGCTTCACAGAATTTATGTGTTCACCATGAGTTGGAAGAGTGCCCACTATGCCACATCCATGCCATTCCTTGATATTAGTCATGTTTGCCTTCTTATAAACATACACTATTATTTTCTGGACTTTATTGCTTTCACAAGTCCTCATGGGTAGGGATTCCTTTTATAGTTATCCCTTTAAGCAAATAAGCATCCCTTACCTTATGAAGTTAGCCCCATGGCAGTGTCAGGGAGGAAAAACTTTCTTCTACCCTCTTATGTCTAGTGCTTGGGGAGGGAGGGCGTGAATTGAACTAACAGAAGGAAGATTAACAGGAGAAAAAGCACACAACTTTTGTTAATACGTGAACAAGAGATCACAGAAAAGAAGTGAACCACATAGGAGTGATTTAACAAAGGAAAGGGGATTTGGGCTTCAAGGGATGATAAACTGTGGGACAGTGACTAGGAAATATATGAAAGAACTAACAGAAGATAAGGGTTATTTTAGGAAGGTCTGTTTATGTAAACTCATCTTGATGTCAACTACCAGTCTCCAGTGATGAGTCATTCTTCCTTGTTCTGGGGACGCATTTACACAAAGGGATATTTATACCCTGCTTTTAGGCAGATATGGGGAGTACAGATGAAGCCTCTTCCTGCATCTGGTGATTCTTGGTTGCCTTCAGCTCAAAATAATCCTTCTGCCCAGCTGGCATATTTTGGGGTGGCATATTCCAGGCCCCTTTGTCAAGAAAATAAATATGTATTGCTTGAGTGTTAATGTTACAGATGAGGATGATTCAGGGTTAGAACTGACTTAAATCTTGAAGTTTGAGATAAATGTGCCTGTTGTAGAGGGTTGCTTGGCCTCTCTCTGCTGGGGCCTGGAGGTTTCCAGAACATTTCTCACAGGCTGTTGAGCCTTGGTCAGAGCTTCACTAGCCATCTGTTGGAGTGAAGCCTCTGCAGGTGCTCAACCTGCTTAAATACACTGGGGATGAGAAGGTGTGCATCAGGGCTGAGCTCACCTCTCCAGCTGTTAACTGTGGACACTGCCCAGTTCACAAGGCCAGTGTTGATATGTTTTTCATTTAATGACTAAAATGGGCAAAATATGCACTTCTACCTGGCTGACCCCTCTCCCTACACAGCTTAGAGAAAACACTTTTTAATTCTAGTGGACTAATTTATTTGGAAACCCTAAGGCCCTTCTGGTTCCTGAATGTTGCCCATTCTCCAATAGTCCAGGTATACTGTATTAAGGTCAGGGCTTAATTAGTTCTTATGCCATTTATTTTTGAAAAAAGAGGCAGTGTTGGACATGATAATATATTTACTTATCTGATGGCTCTGGACTGAACTTGAAGCCAAGAAGAATCCGGGTTCAACTGACACATTGCTTATAAAAGAGCTATTTGTTAGTTTAAGCATTATGACTTAATTACTGGCTTCATTTCTTTAAATTATAGGTTAAATCTGAGTGTTTTTACTCTAAAGAGTTAGGCTATGAAATCAACATAACTCACACGTGGCTTTCATTCACCAAGAACATTGACTGAAATAAATAGTCATCCTTCACAATAGAGATGGAAATAGGATGCTCATTTGTTATCTTGCTAATTATTTACTCCTTTCCCCTCTTTTCATCTTGTCCCAAAACATGCACATTAACTAACACAATGAGTACACACAGCTCGGTGAGGTGCTCACACCAAATGAAGTACATGGACCCACCAAGGGACAAGCAGGGTCATGTCTTCTGTAACACACTCAGCCTAGGGCTTACACACACATGCAGAACCATGACATCAAGCTGCAAGGTTTAAATTGTGATATCTCTTTGGATGAGACAGAGGCCAAATACAGCCATGCCCCAAAGGAACAGAACTATAGGACTGGGTCTAAAGCTTTCAAAATTAAGGTTTCTCTCTCTCTCTCTCTCTCTCTCTCTCTCTCTCTCTCTCTCTCTCTCTCTCTCTCTCTCTCTCTCTCTCTCTCTCTCTCTCTTTCTCTCTGTCTCTCTCCCTATCTCCCCCCTCACATACACACACATACATACATGCAATACACACATTTTCTTTCCTTTCTCTTTCACTCTGAGCCTCTCCTCTATTCTTTTTTCATCTTTCACTGCCTATTGTAGGTTTCATTCTTGCACTTACTATGAAAATTCCTAAAATAGTTCCATTGGCTCACTTTGCTCTTCAGCACACATCATGGCAGCTGTGGCCATGGTCCACTGGCCACCATAGCCTTGGAACAGGTATGAGTGGAGGAACAGGTATGGTCAGGCAAGGATCAGCATCTCTTCAGCAGCATCTCCCCTCCCTCCCCACCCTCCACCCCACGTTGAGTTACCTACACTTGCCTGACCTAACAAATCCATTATTGTACCTGGCACACTGGATGCTAAATGTCTGCTAATCTACTTTTCTCCTCTGAGTTGTGAACTTATGAACAGAAACATATTTTTTCAACAGTCCTACATTGCTATAGTCCCTGGATCAGAAATATGTGCACAGATATATGAATGTGTATGAACCTCAGCTGAGAATTATTGTGAATCTCTGCATGTCTTAGTTCAGGCCGCTGCAATGAAATGTCATGGACTGAGAGGCTTAAATGTCACACATTTATGTCTTACTTTTCTGGAGGCTTGGAACTCCAAGACAAGGTGCTATTCCTCAGGAGAACTCTCTAGTTTATAGATAGCCACTTTCTTGCTGTGTCCTCCCATAGCAAGAGAGAGAGAAAACTCTGGTCTCTTCCTCATTTTATAAGGACTCTAATCTCATCATGGGGACTCCAGCCTCATGATCTTATCTAAGCTCAATTACTTTCCAAACCTTCTGCCTTGTAATACCATAACATTGGTCAGGACTTCAGCATATGAATTGGGGGGAACATAATATTTAGTCCATAACCCTGTGCCAGACTTGTTATCTACCCATGAAAAAATGCAGCTGAAGTTAGTGCCATTAATGTGATTTCCCAGGCTGAACTAACAGAACAGCTTATGCTGGGGGCCAGGTTTGTATCCTTCAACAGCCTCATTTCCTGTGTGTTTTTCCCATATCAGTGGGTAGTGGGCTAGGAGATAGGCTCTCTAACAAGTCACAGGCTCTGAGGTACCTTTGCCTGAACACTCGGCACACTCACTGTCCTAAGGATTGCGGCCCTGGGCTCTCTGCTTGGTCCCAAAATGGAGATGTTTCATTCCTGGCCCCTGGTCCCACCATCTGCTTGCTGTCAGTTCCCCGTTGATTTTACATTTTATTATTGGCTTTCAGAGCACTCTAGATGTGTGGCTTGCTTTCACCATTGATTGGCTTGCTCCCAGTCCAGGCATGAGCTTCTCCATCTTCACGCCCTGACCAGTATCTCTGTCTTGCACTTGGTAATATCCTTGCCTTGCTCTGGGTCAAGTCTGGGGGACTGGGCTTGCTTCCTCAGATATCTGCAGTGCTAAGACACTTTACTACAAACCAAGTTGAAAACTTTGTCTGTTCACTATGATTGAGGGATAAGAGTTTACTTGCAAGGAGTACATAATTTTTGTCAGCTACAATACTAAACACTTGACATGCTCTACTTTATTTAATCTTCAAAAAAGTCCCTAAGAACATAGGTTCACCAGTTTATAAGCAGGGAAACTGAGGCTCAGAGAGACATAGTAACTTAGTGACCATAGAGGTATATTAATAACCTTTCCAACAGAACTTGTCAAACTCTCACAGTCCAGGACATGATGTGACTATGCCTAAACAATACACAGCTCAGGCCATTCACTGCACAAGGTCAAGTTCAATTATACCTATACAGGTCTGTGCCATGATCAAGGAGGAGTCCAATGATTACATGCAGTCGCCTCAACAGTGTTAAATCACAATAAAAGTTTCTGATGATGTCTTCTCAGTTCTGTATTTACCTTGGTCACCAACTGGAACCAAGAGGCAGACTAGCTCCTTGCTGTGTGGAATTCTGGCTTTTTCCTACGACCAGGTCTCCTCTTCCCACTTCCCTTTCTACCTGACACAGACCCTGAAGAAGTTAGCTGTGTTTGCAAGCTCACTACCTGACTTCGACCACAGAGGAAATATCCACTCAAAACTGTGAGTGTGCATACTTGAGATCAGCTCAGTGGTTGCTCCTTTTCAAGTAACAGGATGGGGTGAGCCTTTTACAGTCTCCTGACTTGCAACAGGCTCTACCCTCCGCCACCTCCCTTTCATTCCAACCCTTTCCCCTTTTCCTTTTTCCTCTCCTCCCCTCCATTCCTCCTTCCTTCCCCATAGTCTAGTCACCTATATTTTTCTCTGTGAAACATATTTATCAGTGTTAAATCCCAGGCCAGGTTTGGGAGCTGACATACCTGGACACAACAAATCCTGTCACTGGGTACTTGAGCAACTGGTGTGTACCAGCAACTAGAGCTTCAAAACATGGTCAGTGCTAGTGGGGGAGTGGTTTCTTTTCATGGCCTTGCCAGCATACCTACAGGCCCAGGAGCACTGCTAGTAGACCTCTGGATGAGTGCCAACAGGAAGGGAAGGGAGGAGATGCTTTTGAAAGCCAACATTTTTCACAGGGAAGTTGTTGTGCCCTGAGGCAGGAGGCCTGTGTTTAATTGATATACCCTAACCATCAGGGTTTCCAGTTTGCTTTGAACTTTTGTAGTTTGCATTGGTTCTCAGATTGCCTTACAGAGCTCAGTGTGAAGGATCAGGTGGCTGCCACCCCAGTGAGCATGGTCAGATAAGTTCAGGGCTACTCACCTGTAGCACATAGGTGTCCTTCAGCACTAGCTCACCACCAACATTTGCCTTTGCTAGTAAATAATTTAACCCCCTAAACTGAAGTCCCTTTTATGTCAAATTCAGACGATGAAAATAACTGCTTCTCAGGATTTGGTAAGGATTAAAGGAGGAAATTCACATGAAAGAGCCCAGGGCCTAGAACCTTGTAAGGACAAAATAAATGTTACTTATTTTTACTGTCATCGACATCATCTACAATTTACAGATGATATGTAGGAAAATTCTTCAGATTGCCCAAAGCCAAGATTTGAATCTGGGCAGTCTGACTCCCAAACTCAGACTCTTAAGTATTGAACTTTACTACTATGTAAAATGTAGGAATAGTTTACAATGAATCTCGGAACTCCTCAAGGGTCAGGGTTATGTCATTTTCATCTCTGCATCCCAATGCTTTTCACAGTATCTAGCACATAGTAGGAACTCAATAAATATTGATGCAATCAATGACTATGTCAGAAGGAACACAAATTCAGGAGGAATAAATTGGGTTGAGGAAGCCAGGGAGTGATGAGAAGAGGTAAAAAGTGCTGTAGAGCTTGTTACCTAGTAACATAGTTAATACCACCAATATGTGACTGACTGACTCAGAAAGCATCCAGCAAATTCATATTCTCCCACTTGAGAAGGATACCTGGTTCAGATGTGTATTGAGATTTTTCTTTTAAAGAACAATTTTATTTTATGCTTCATCTAAAATATATTCATTTTAAATTCAATTTATTTTAATTTTTAAAAAGTACCCATTTCTCCCATCTCCCACCTCTGCAATCACCAATATGCTCTCTGTATCTATGAGCTTGATTTTTTTTTATATTTTACATTTCACATGCAAGAGAGATGAAATGGTATTTGTCTTTCTCTGTCTGACTTATTTTACTTAGTATAATACCCTGAAGTCCCTTCATGTTTTCACAAAAACCAAGATTTTATTCTTTTCATGGGTGAATAAAATTCTATTATATATAGTGGGATAATATATATAAACTTCTTTAGCCTTTCATCCATTGATGAACAAGTAGATTGCTTTAATAACTTGGCTATTATAAATAGTGTTGCAATGAACATAAGGGTACAAATATCTTTTCAAATTAGTGTTTTGTTTTCTTTAGATAAATACTAGAAGGAGAACTGCTCAGTCTATTTTTTCAACACACTATTATTTTATTTATATTAATATTTATTATTTTAACACATTGTTATTTTAGGAAATTTGGAAAACATAGCAGAATAGGAATTTTTTTTATTACTCTGGGTCTCCAAACTACAAAATAGCTATTAAATATATTTGGTTATATTTCATCATGGAAAAGGATCATTTTTTAACTTGAGCTCATGAGTAGTTGACACTTTTCAGCTCCTACAGATCCAGGGAACTCTTCAAGTTTTCTTTAAGAAGAAGAAAAAATTAGGCTTCTAAAAAAGATATGATGGACTAGTGTAAAAGCCCTGAATATGAAGTAAGGTGATCTTGAGTCTATTCTGCCATCTCCTCAATGTCTTACCTATGCCAAGACACTTACCTTGCAGATATCAGTCTACCTTTGCTTGTCCCACTTCATGTCCATCTTTTCTCAGTGTCCTGCCATACAGACTTCAGGTTTCTGCACCAGACACAGAACAGCAGCCTCACACAAGCTATTTAGCCAGCTCTTCCAATTGCAAAAGGTCAAATCTCTATAATAAATCCGTGGTAAAATATATCTTCTAAAAGTTTTGCTTTTCTAAGCAAACCCAGCAAGAAAGGGCACCATCATATGCATAAAATCCTCACCATACAAACTTAGCACCAAAAGTCTCTTATGACTCATATGATTCTCCTATGTCTTTTGATTATTATCTTCCCCTCCTCTCTCCAAGAAGGTAGGCTCCCCAAGGGCAGGGTTGTTGTGAGGCCCCTTAGCACAGTGGTTGTTTAGTTCCTAACAAAATAGCACAAACTGAGCACCTTAAAATAACAGAAGTCTATTCTTTCACAGTTCTGAAGTCTAGAAGTCAAAAATCAAGGTGTAGGCAGGGCCACGCTCCCTCTCAAGCCTCCAAGGGAGGAGCCTTCCTTGTCTCTTATAGTTTCTGGTGCTCTCAGATCTTCCTGCGCTTGTGGCACCACATTCCCATCTGACTCTATCTTCACAAGTGTACTCCCTGTGTCTCTGCCTTCACAAGGCCAGCTTCCCTTTGTCTCTCTCCTCTTTGTATAAGGACACCAGTCATATTGCATTAAGATCTCACTCTCTTTCAATAGGACATCTTCTTAACTAGTTACATATGCAATGACTCTACATGCAAATAAAATCACATTCTGAGGTACCAGGGGTTAGACCTTTAACATGTCTTTTCAGGGAGACATGATTTACCTCATAACAGTGGTTTTGAGGGTTAGTTTTATGTGTTAGCTTGGCCAGTGCCCAGATAGTTGGTAAAACATTATTCAGGATGTTTCTGTGAAGATGTTTTTTGGATGAGAGTAACATTTAAATTGGTGGACTCTGAGTAAAGCAGATTGCCCTCCAAAATGTGGGTGGATCTCATTTGATCAGGTGAAAGCCTCAACAGAATAAAGACCGAGCTCCCTAAGCAAAAAGGAATTATGCCAGTGGAATATCTTTGCATTTGGACCACAGCTTTTCCCCTGGGTTTCTAGTCCACTGGCCTGCATTGCAGGCTTTGGACTGGAACCTTCACTATTTCATGAGCCAGTTCCTCAAAATCAGTCTCTCTTTCTCTCTCTTTCCTTACATATCTCTTCATTCCCACTTACTGGCTGTGTGATCTTAGGCACATTACTTTCTCCAAGCTTCAGTTTCCCCCATTTTAGACTGGAAGTGACAGCAACGTCTACTTCACAGGGTGCCAGGAGGATTAAATGGAGTTATTTATAAAACACTGAGAGTCATGCCTTCCCATAATAACCTCTGTGTAAAGCATTGTCTGTCTGGTCAGGGCTCTGTCTCTGGCATCTAAAATTGAGATTGCATGTAATAGGAAGTAAATAAATGTTGGCTGACTGGCTTGACTTCCTCTAGTGCTCTTCACTAAGTTTCAGGTTCCAGATGTTCAGCCCAAAAGTCTTAGACATCCCAACTCCTCCATCCTACCACACAAACAGGTCCCAACAAAAGCAGCTGATCCTAGAGTGGTATCTATTTGAGGTATACTTAGAGCTACTTGGACAACCTAAGCTCTCCTCAGATGCTCCAAATGGATATGTCATATTCTCTTTCTCTCCCTCTCCTTTCTCCTGCAGTTGTTAACAGGGTATTCTAAAGGCAGCCTTATACATGGTGACAGGACTGGTTTAGACACATCTATATGCATCTAGAGGCTAAAGGAGACAATGGAAACTCCCACTCCCCATAGTACAATTAGCTGTGGTTTCCAAACTATTTCAGAAACACCACATTTGTTAGGAGATAAACAATTCTAATCCTGTAGTAGAAATTTAAAAATGTAGATAGAGATTGAAGCTGGCACTCTGCATCAGCCCCTGATGGCTCCCTGCTGGCTCCTCAGCTCCAGACTATCTGTTCCGGACCTCTGATAACTCCCTGCTGGCCACCCCCAGGCTCCAGACGACCACCTGTTAACTAGTTGACTCTCTGTCTCGGACTCAGTTAATCTCTTACTATGTTTTTGTCCCAGCCCCCTGCAATTTTCGACCTCTGCTTCTGTCTTGGCTTCCACATTCCTGCTTGTACCACGAGACCTCTCCCCTCCTCACTTTGTTGCAAAAGTATTTAACTGCCCACCCGACCCCTCCTCAGTGCCCAGAATTTGGAAGCTGTCTCCTCTGGGCTCACGCATGTAATAAAGGCTTACTCCGTCACCCCAGATCATGTAAGAGTTTGTTTTTCCGCAACAATCCCACTGAAAACTAAGCCATAAACTATTCACCAATGAAAACTAAACCATAAATTATTACCAAAACCTTCCTAATGTCAACCTGAAGGTAAAATTTAGCTTTCCTAGCTGTATTCCTACAGAACTTTACCTGCGTGGTGTTTCAGAGCTAAAGAAAACTTAAAAAAAAAAAAAAACAATGGAATTTGAAAGCACTCACACAATAAGGTAGCCTCAAGCACCTAAGTTTTCTCCATGGGCGGCTTGCTTAGGAAGCCACACATGAGTTTCTAATTAATGGAATATTATAAGAATATGTTAATGAACTTCAGAGCCAGGATTCATTTTCTTGTTTGAAAACTTCCAGGGAAGAGAGTGGATTGCAAATATATGTAAGATAAGAAAATGAGACTTAATGAATTCTAAGTTTATTCACCGAAGTATTTAACTATCCAAGCCATGAAGTGGGGATAATAAATTTGAGTGTCATAAGATGGGCCTGCTTTAATTCACATTTATAAAATGAGCTATAAATAAAGGGCCTGGTTCAGGGCTTAATTTTTAGAGATACATTAATTCATAATATTTGTGCCTACTTTAGCGTTACCCAACCTTTTTGGCACCAGGGACCAGTTTCGTGGAAGAGTGGAAGACTTCAGCAGTAGTGAAGGTGTGGGGGTGAGGAGTCAAGAGAGTTTCCTAACAGGCCTCAGCCCAGGGGATGTGGACCCCTGGCCCACACAATGCCAGGTACTGGAGGGAAATAAAAAAGTTTGCAGTGTTTAGGAGGATGGTAACAGCCCTAATGCTTCAACCAAAAGGCAGAGGACTGACCTTTGAACATTCAGCATTGTCATCTGTTCAGGCGCCTCCTTCCTTGTCACAAAATATCAAGTAAACCTTAGGCACCTGGGAGGGAAGAGATGGCTCATTCACTAGAGTAATAAAGGAGAGTTATTTAATGAAGAAGACAACTATTTACAAAGATGAGGGCAAAGCTAAAGGAAACCATCAAAGGATGGTGAAGCACATGGGGCCCTTTCCCACCTCTAAGTCAAAAAGAAACTGCAGAACCACTCGGCTATGGGGGTCTCTCAACAGCCTGCCCTTAGGGAATCTTGGGGGTGGAAGGTATAGTCAATACTCAGAAACAAATAATAAATTTTCAGATATTGATAAGTGCAGTGATGAAAAATAAGTAGAAAGGTGACATAAACAAGTACAGAAGAGGTGGAGAGATTTCTGAGCTAGGTGGGCCAGAAAGGCTTTCTCGGGGGTGGTAGCATTTAATCTGATACCTGATGTGGGAGGAGGAGCCACCTAGGAGAGGCAGCAGAGTATTCCCTGTCTGATGAACCCGAAGGGGGACCAGCTAGGCAAGGCTTTCAAGTCAGAGAGAAGCCCCAAGAAGCAGGAATACGATGAACGAGGCGGGAAGCAGGTGATACAGGTGAGGCCTTCTAAACCCTGAGGTGTTTGGGGTATATTCTACCTGTGATGGAGAACAGCTGAGGACTTTAAACAAAGGAGTGGAATGATCTGATTAACATTTTAAGTGACATGTTGGTTACCGTAAAGGGGACACACAAAACTAGAAGCGAGGAGACCAGTTACAAAGTAACTGTAGCTGCCTGGTGAGAGATGAAGGTGGCTTGCCCCAAGGAGGGGGATGGGAAGCAATGAGCAGTGATGGTTTGAAATCCATCTCACCCACCGGCTTGCTCCAATTCCCACACTCGTGGGCAGGGGTCTTTGGGCTTCAAGACAGTCAATACTTGAGAATAAAAGTAATTAAAAATGTTTTTGCATAGTGTTCTAAATGTCCTGTATTTAAATTTTTAAATATCCACTGAAGGAAAGAATTGGGATAGGGTATAGTCAGCATAATGCATGGGGAGAAAAATTAAAATGTAGGGACTTTGTTAGATGATAGGCTCAATATGCAGTGGCCTTCCCAAAAAAGTAATGGGATTTCAGGTTGCATAAATAAAAGAATGGTATCTAGAATGAGAAGGGAGATTCTTTGAGCTCCTTGAGGGGATGACTATGTCTTATACTTTTATTTGTTGTTCCATTCACAGCTGTACACTGCCAGGTACCTAAAAAGGCTTGGAAGGTGTGATACTGTGATATTATAAGAAATACATTTTTGGTCTTTGTCCCTGGTTCCTGACAGAGGGCTCTTAAATCCTTTGAAACTTCCTGGGGGATAGGAGAATCTTTTCTTCTAATGAAGCAACTCTGGGTGGGCTCCTGGATGGCTTCAGGATGGGGGATGGTCATCAGAAAGACCAAGCCATGATTAGAGGCTGGGTGCATTGTCTCATCCTCCATCCTACATAGAAGGGAGGACTGGAAACTCAGTTAATAATTAGTCATGCCTACATTATAAAGACTCCAGGAAAATTCCTAAACTAGAGGGTTTGGACAGTTTCTGGGTTGGAAACACATCTGTATGCCAAGAGGGTGACATACCCTCACTTCACAGGGACAGGAGCTCTTGTACTCAGGATCCTCCCACACCTAACCAATACAGCTCTTCATCTGGCTGTTCACTACATCTTTTATCATATACTTTATAATAAACTAGTAAACATAACTAAAGTATTTCCCTCAGTTCAGTGACCTATTATAGCAAATTATTGAACCAGAAAGCAGGGTGGAGGTCATGAAAGCCCCTGATTTGTAGCCAACTTGGACAGCAATTGTCAGTAACCTGATTACCCATCACTTGCAATTGGTGTCTGAAGTTGGGAGCAGTCTTTTTTTTTAACATATTTTATTGATTATGCTATTACAGTTGTCCCATTCTTTTTCTCCCCTTTATTCCCCTCCACCCTGCACTCCCTCTCCAATCAGCATTTCCCCTCAGTTTAGGTCATGTCCATGGGTCATATATATAAGTTCTGTGGCTCCTCCATTTCCTATATTATTCTTAACCTTCCCCATCTATTTTGTACCTACCATTTACACTTCTTGTTCCCTGTACCTTTCCCCCCATTCTCCCCCAACCCCTTCCCTGCTGATAATTCTCCATGTGATCTTCACTTCTGTGACTCTGTTCCTGTTCTAGTTGTTTGCTTAGTTTGTTTTTGGTTTTAGATTCAGTTGTTGATAGTTGTGAGTCTGTTATCATTTTACCATTTGTATTTTTTATTTTCTTTTTCCTAGATAAGTCCCTTTAACATTTCATTTAATAAGGGCTTAGTGATGGTGAATTCCTTTAACTTGACCTTACCTGGGAAGCACTTTATCTGCCCTTCCATTCTAAATGATAGCTTTGTTGGATAGAGTAATTTTGGTTGTAGGTCCTTGTCTTTCATGACTTTGAATACTTCTTTCCAGCCCCTTCTTGTCTGCAAGGTTTCTTTTGAGAAATCAGCTCATAGTCCAATGGGAACCCCTTTGTAGGTAAGTGTCTCCTTTTCTCTTGCTGCTTTTGAGAGTCTCTCCCTATCTTTAATCTTGGCTAATGTAATTATGATGTGTCTTGGTGTGTGCTTTCTTGGGTCCAACTTCTTTGGGACTCTCTGAGCTTCCTGGATGCCCTGAAAGTCTATTTCCTTTGCCAGATTGGGGAAGTTCTTCTTCATTATGCTTTCAAATAAGTTTTCAAGTTTTTGCCCTTCCTTTTCTTCTTCTGGCATTCCTATGATTTGGATGTTGGAACATTTAAAGTTGTCCCTAAATTCCTAAGCTTGTCCTCACTTTTTTGAATTCTTGTTTCTTCATTGTGTTCTGGTTGAATGTTTCTTTTTTCCTTCTGTTCCAAACTGTTAATCTGAGTCCCGGTTTCCTTCCCTTCACTGTCAGTTTTCTGTGCATTTTTCTTTATTTCACTTTTCATAGCCTTCCCTTTTTCCTGTATTTTGAGACCATACTCAACAAATTCTATGAGCATCCTGATTACCAGTGTTTTGAACTCTGCCTCTGATAGACTGGCTATCTTTTCATCATTTAGTTGTATTTTTTTTCTGGAGCTTTGATATGTTCTTTCATTTGGGCCATATTTTTTTTTTGTCTCAGCATACTTGTTACATTGTAGGAGTGGAGCTTTAGGCATTTGCCAGGATGGGGCAATCCAAGTCACTGCACCGAGGCACTGTATGTGGGGGAGGGGTCAGAGAGGCAGCAATGCCACTTGCTTGGCTCTCAGCTGGCTTTCACTCACTTTCCCTACTACCCACAATCAATTTGGGCCCTTCTGGTGCTGATTCCTGGGTGAGTGGGTTTGTGTACATTCTAGGACCCTGTGGGTCTCTCCAGTGAACTCTCCTGTGGGACTGGGACTTTCTCCTGCCACCACAACCCCTGCATATTTTTACGGCCAAAGGTTTTGAGGCTTTCTTTTCCCATGCTGGAACACTGGGTTATGAGGTCTGTCTTGTTCCCCAGTTGTTCCTCCTGGTTTATCCACACACAAATGTCATACCACCTGATCTGCCAGCCATCACCTTGCCCATCCCAGTCCTCCAGCTGCTGCCTCACCCACCTGGTCCTCCAGCTGCCATCTTGCCATGCATCCTCTTTGCCCCACCTGTCTGTCTCCACCTCTTACCAGTCTGAATGAGAGTTTCTTCTTTAACTCCTTGGCTGTCGGACTTCCAATAAGTTCAATTTTCTGGCAGTTCTGGTTATTTTTTGTGTTTAAAGTGTTATTGTCCTTCTTTTGGTTGTGCAAGGAGACAAAATGTATCTACCTATGCCTGCATCCTGGCCGGAAGTCCCTGAAATTGAGGGCAGTCTTACGGAACTGAGCCCTTAGCCTATGGAGTCTGTGCTAGTTATAGGTAGTTAATGTCAGAATTAAATGAAATCAAAGGACACCCAGTTGGTGTCTGCAGAGGACTGGAGAAGTGGTTGGTGTCAGAAATCCACACAGGTGTGTCAGAGGTATTGTGAGCAGACAAATAGTTTTCATTTAGAAAGAGAAGAAGTAAGGGATTTTTTTTCAAACCTTTTGTTGTTGTTGTTAAATCTTGTTCTTAATGATAGGGTTGAATATCTGCATATGTAATACCAAAAGAGGTCATCTGTAACTGGGGCAACTGGGTGATTTGGGAAATACTCAAGAGTCAATCACAAAAATCGGAGAGTGTTTTTGAGAGTAGAATTGACTCCTATGATCACTGAGGAAAACAAGACTCCTAGTCTTATGACACTCCCAAGCATTTTGTCCACTTTTACAGAATAAGAATGGTTATTTAGCAGTCTGGTACAGAGCTTGGATAAAATCTTCCTTAAAGCATCCCATGCTCTGTAAGAAAATATTCCAAGTCTTAATTTGATATCCTCCATGAACTGTCTCTAGAAAGATATGTTCTAGGTGAAAGGTGCAAGGATTCCAGTTGCTGGAAAAATACCCGCCCTACACTTTGTAAATTAATTTACACTGATTTATTTATCCATCCACTTAGGGTATGGAGATGTCAGAACCCCTACCCCACAAAGCTGGTCAAGTATATGCACATTGACCAGATGAGGTTTCTTGACTTGCAAAAACAAGAATGAAATTTTGAGGTGCATGGGCCTGGCTCAGGGCATTCCACATGTGAGGTCCTATCTGGGTGTTCCTTTGGCTTCCCACTGTGTTTCAGCTTATCTCCTACAAAGATTACACCTGCCCCTGATAGTTTGCTAATAAAAGGCATTAACTGTGTTTTGTCCATAAGCCTCTTTTGCCAGCCCTTACCAAATGTTTATCTAGGAATCTTTACCCATCAAAACTAAGAATGATAGTAGTCATTACCTATTAACCAAGAGCTTTCTGGTGTGTTCCTAGTTGCCCTGCCAAAGCTAAGGTCTTTATTGGAATTCTATTACAACTCTTGAACTGAATCATTGTCAGATGCTGAACTAGCTAATTATATTAGGCCACTTTCATGTTTAAAAGATGGAAACCCAATTCATATCAGCATGAGCTGGGCAGCTCTCATAAGCAGAAATTCTAGGGATAATTACAACCTTAGAGCAGCTGTATCCAGGGGCTCAGATGATCTCATCAGGTCCCTGGCTTTCTCCCCATCTCTTGAATGGGTTCTCATCATGTAGCCGGTATGCTAGGTGTGTTCTGTCTGTTTAGCTAAGCTGGAACAATGTTTCTGAGAGTCCACTTCTCTACATCGTTCCAGGTTAGTAGGAGACACAAAGGCATTTTGCATGCATTTTGGAAGTGGAAGAAAAACAGCAATCCTATTTTTCTCATGCTTGGGAGACCAGAGCAGGCCATGAGGTGTTGCCACTTAACTGTCCCCTCACCCTGTAGAGATAGGCTCACAGCACCTCTCCTTTCACCCTCTTTGACTCCTGGGCCAAGTGCATGTTTAGCTCTATGGTGAAGGGTTCCAGCTTCTCCTCCAGCTTCAACTCCATCATCCAAGAGGGTAGCTTAGAGGTGAGGAGAAACCAGTGTGGGCTCCAGTTTCTCCCCATGAATTCCCATTCATCCTCACAAGATTTCAGCTTATCTTTGCTTCCCCCACTTCATGCCACCTTTTCTTCCCAACAGCCTGCCCTGCAGACTTCAGGTTCTTGCACCAAACAAGAAAGTGCAGCCTCATATAGATGTTTAACCAGCTCTTACAATTGCAAATGATCAAATCCCTACACTAAAGCCCTGATAAAATATATCTTCTCAAGGTTCTGTTTTTCTGAGCAAACCAAGCAGAAAAGGGGGCCACCATACATGTAAAATCCTCACTCTACCAACATAGCAGTGAAAGAATATTTTATGATATATTTGACCATAAAAAAAATTCCAGGAAGGACTCAGGATAGAGACTGCTTAGTCAAGTACATTTCTGCACCTACCACTGTGGTCAGGGTAAGAGGCTGAGGGAAACCTGAGACTCATTCCTTTATCTCTGGAGAGTAGAAAGGTGGCAGGTTCCACACAACATGTATAAAAGGTTATCCCTGGGAAAAGAATAATTGGATCCCCAGAAGGAGGAGGAAAGAGTGATAGGCTGGCAAAAGCTGGTGTCCACAATACTCTTTCTGATTTCTTGTTTTGAGTGGCACTGTATTCACTTGAAGAAAACAAAATGAAATGTAATCAATTGGCAAGAAAGTGTTACTATACCCAGGCACTGAGCTTAGCACTTCTTATAAATTGAATCTTCACATCCCTTTAATCCCCACAATAATTCTATGACAAAACCAAAGCTCGGGGAAGTACATTAACTTTCCCTGGGTCCCTCAGCTGGGAAGTAAGGAGCCTGAACTTGAACTAGGTCTGTCTGTACGAGCTCTTAGCTCTTACCCCATTCTGCCTATACACCCAGAAGTATCACTGAGTCTAATGATAAATGTATTCTCACTTGACTGGGTATGCCGAAACTTGGTAATTTTTTACCAATTGATCAGCAACCTCAGAAAATTTCTTCTTTCTCCCTCCTTGCAGAAGAAAATGATGTGGCCAGTGGGAAATAGATGGAAAGCCACAGTGTAATTCTCATTAGTACTTGGCAAGACAACTCATGCATTAGAAACAACTTTAAGAGGGTGAGCAGAGGGCAAAGTCTTCATTTGAACAACCCAGAAATGTTAGGACATTTTTAAAGAGCTAGCAGAGAACTCTGATGCTATCTGAGAACAGCTGTGACAGACAGTGAAGAAAAATTTCGAACTGTTAATTCATGTTCAGATTTTGAAATGAAGTAGAAAAAGAAAGGTGTAAGTTCTAACATTATGAAGGAAAGTGGACGACTTGGTATGTTTGAGGTGGGTGGTGGGTGGTTCCTGCTTCTATGTAACACTGAAGGTGCCAGAGGACTCAGTCCTTTCCAGGAAGTTTAAGATCCTATCTCTTTGTATAACTGAGGGGCAGAGGTGCTTATAGCCCAAAGTTCTTTCCTGCATATTCCTGGTTAGGAATATTAGTTGAGCATGTGAAAAGTTTTTGAGGACTATTGAATACACCAAATGAATGTCCCACAATGATACATGTCAGCTGGGATTTGGACCTCTTTAAACCTGAGGAAGCTAAACTGGATAGGTCCAGGCAGAAGCTGCTTAAAGGATAGAAGGCTTTCCCCTCTCATCTAATTTTTGTTCTTTTAGCAAGAGAAGCCAGCAGGCCCAGGCTGAGGCTGAGTTGCATCTATTTGAGTGGTAAACTGCAAGTGATGTTCTCTCAGGTGTCTTTCTAATGTAAAACAAATTCTGCTTCACTGTGGTGTTTTCTGCCTTGGGTCAATCCTTCCCTGGGTATATAAACTGAGAGCTCTATTTCAAGGACTCCATAGTTGGTTTACAAGTCTCACCAGGGTTTGGGTGTCTCTCAAATCCACTTGTGTCTGCTGGAGGGAAACTGTCATTCAAAGCATGCTGCATTTGGGTTTAGGCTAATCTGGTCTATAGTACACTTGGCAGAAAAAAAAAAAAACAGAAGGAAAGCTTGGGAAATCCCATTTTACAAAGTATTAATTTACATATGAAGTTAGAAAGAACAGGAAACAGGAAACACTGCCCCTAGTTCCTACTTACCCACCCAGGTCTTACTTCACAATGTAACCATCTCATTTTCGTTGCCCCAGGAGCAGACTTGAGACCAGGATCTGAATACAAGTTTATTTGGGAGATGATTCCAGGAATCACTAGTTGGAGAACAGTGTAAGGCAGGGATAGAAAAGAAGCCAAAAAAGGGTGTATTAGCAAGCAACAATCTGGGCAGACAGAGCTGAGTTCCCTGGGACATTGGGTGGCAGTGGGAAACACCCTTGGATTCATCCCTCCATCACTCATTGGTGGAGGGCTTCTCCCAATATATTTTGACACTTCTGTCCTTTTCTGATCTGGCTTACAGAGAAAACTGTCCAGCAAGAAAAAGCAAATGTTGTGGCAGTCTACCAGGATCCCTGCATTGACCAGGTGTGGGGGACACAGGTTGGCAATGGCAATGACTGATGTTGGCTCAATTGTGGAAGGTGGGAGGAAAGACTCCATCTGCACACCTGCCTCTTATAATGGGTATCTCACCAGGCCTTCACTTCTCTTTTGCTGTGAACAGAGGCAAACTCTGCCCAAATCCTATAGAGATGCTGAGAAATTCTCTCTCTGAGTCTTACCGAAGACAATTATTCACCAACAGCTTAGTTCTGCCGATAACTGTCTCCTTGGCAACCTAAGGCCCAGAGCAACAGAAATGAAATACATTTTAAAAAATATATGTGGTATGAGAAATATGTAAAGTCTGTTCTTACATTTTTATAAAAGTATCTTTAAATTATATACTGCTTTTGAATAATGATTAAGCATAATGAATTTTCCAACACTATCTGAAGAAGTCCTTACCAAATCAGTTCCTCATAGCTCTAGGTCCATCCAGTGATGTGTGTTTCCAGCGGACACAGATGCTTCCTTCCAACTGAGGTGCTTGCTTCTTTTTATAGCAAATGACACACTGCCACATGATGGCCTCCAAGGAACATTGCATTGCCAGTGACAAACCTTGACTGTCTTAGGCAAAAATACTAACTTGTTATGTGAACTTGCACATGTCACTTACCTTCTCTGGACCTCAGAAGCCTCATCTGTGAAAGTCATAAACTGGATGTGATGCTGTCACAGGTGTCCTTCTAATCTAAAACAAATTCTACTTGACTGTGGTGTTTTTATGCCTTGGCTCATACCCTTAGCTGGAAATATGAACTCTGAGCTCTGTGACTCTGTAGCTGGTTTACACTCTCACCAGAGTCTTGGAGCTTCAAAATCCTTTTCTGTCTGCT
>PVKM010013797.1:11063-29916 GCA_004027735.1 Carollia perspicillata | reverse complement strand
CCTGTCTGGTTGCCGCATGGGGTGCTGCCTGATTCATGAATTGCTTAATTGGAACCAGTTAGATCCTCAGGTTTACTTGGTCGAATAGTGTTTTTCAATGTGTCAAAGAGAGTTTTAGATTAATGTTTTATGTATAGAAAAATAGAAATATATTCTTTCTCATTAGTGTATTTGGCTTGTGTACATTCTCATGAAAAAAACCCCGCAACGACCTTAGCAAAGATTTCAGATAATAATGATCAACTTTACCAGTGCCTTCATGTGAGGTTGCAGAGGATACATGTGAAATAGTACTCCATGGAGCCAACTGTTACAACAACCACATTTGCTCTATGAGGCAGGGATCTAGGAAAACAACAGAAATAGTAAATAACTGGATAAAAAAAGCGCCACATACTAAACCTGACTAGCTCAGGGGAGGCCTGCATGGTGGGCCTTACAAACTCAGAGTCCGAAAGTAAGTCACTACATGGGATGATCTGAACATAAAAATTCCTAACTGAAAGGGTCACGGCAGGTAGTCATGTCCTGGGCCTCTAGCTTCCTTGACAAAGGTCAATCTTTACCTTGAGTGAGCCTGTCTACGGTCTTTTTGCATTTAAGATCAGATACCTTTGGAATGTCAGTGTGATCTCATTTCCCTGGACCCCTCAGGGTACAAATTCGTGTGTGTGTAGCTGGAGACCACAGAACTCCTCCTTGTCACGTCGTTGCCCACATACCATCTCTGTGAGCTGTAAATGTTAGCTATCACTTACCCAACTATGTAGAAGAAGTATCTGTCCTTCCGGTCCACCCTTTTCCAGTCTCAGGGATTTCCCCACTTTGCTTTCTTCCGTTCCCTTAATCTACCACCAATTAATTTCATATAACCCTACCCCCCACCTTAGGTCTGTCTCCACCTTGGTTTCTAATGTGTAAAATGAGCTGCAAAACTTCCATTCTCTGGAGCATTTGCTCTATCTGTTGAGATTTTGCTTCTCGGCAATTGTCAGTTTGGCTTAAATAAACTCAAAAATTCTCTGCAGGTTTGGATGTTTCTTATGTTGACATGATGAACATAGATAATTCACGTAGACACATAACACTAGTTTTCAAAATTGCCACCAATAACCACACCCCCCAAAAGGGAAAGCAAATGAATCAAAACAGAAATTCCTAGAACATTATGTATGAGATTGAATATGGAGAGGGATGGAGAAGAACAACCGACAGAGCAGTGAAGCGAGTGCTCTCCACAGCTCATAACCCTGTCACCTGACACAGTACTCTATTTGGTACTGGTCTGCAGAATAATAATGTCCCTAGTGAAGCCTCTTCTCTCTTTTTATCAACATCTCTCTTGGACGCCTCCTCACCCAAAGGCAGCCAGCAAGGCAACAAGTCTTGCTGGGTTGGACCTTCCTTCCCAGGTAGGTCACTCCAAGTGTTCCCCTTGCCACGTGGAACTGAAGAAGCTGAGCGTAAGGCTAGGCAAAAATTTGGTTCATTGACCACTGAGTTGAAATACAGCTTGGGATACAAGATGCCAGAAACAAGTATTTTGAAATAAATCTGAAAGCAAAGGTTAAAAGCGTTGACAACACTATGCACACTTAGCTTTCTCCCCACTCCTGTTTCTTGCTTTAAAGTTTTTCTTATTCTCTGCCCAAATAGTTGTTGACTTGACAACTGATGAAAGGACAGAGACAAAAAAAAATAAAAACATTTTGTCTGTGACTTAGTCTTTGGCTTATGTTCATTAAAATGATAAAACTGGATGAGGTAATTTTTATGCTGTTCTTTGTATTTTTCTCTCTTCATTTCACTTTTAAATTGCTCTTTTTCTTACCGTACTTTCTCTAGATGCATCTTTTATTGTTAGCTCTACCTGTAGTTCAAAAGCCTTTTCAGATGTAAAATTCTCTCCTGCATTTATTCTCTGGCTTTTAATTTTTAATGTCTTTTATTTTCCTCCCCCACACCTACCACTTGTGTTTTCCTTTTCCATGGATTTGATTTCATTGGCAGCTGGCATTGTTTCCATTATTTCATCCTGCTCACAAAAATATTGTCAAAGCTCTCGCCTCTGTTTTACCCCAGAGGAGAAACTAGTGGATAGAGAATACGCTACACCTTTTCCTTCTTTCAAAGAACAGATAGCTATTTGGTGTGAAATGTCTCTCCTCCATAAAATTTCTTTCTATTTCTCCTTAATAATTAATCTAGTCTTTGTTCTTTAAAAAAGCAATGCTATCCTCTACTAAAGATTTGTTCTATGTTGGAATCTTGTGAGTTCTTATCAAGGCAAAATATTTAAGGGTTGGAGAAAGATCAAAAGCAAGGGAGAGAACACTCTTTCACCTATTGTATTTCTTCTCTTTGGAACAAACATGTAAGACTTCAAATTTTATACAAATGCCTTAATCCCATATTAACATGACTTCTAGCCTTCATGAAACCCAAAACACTTACAGGTAATATACCAGACTATATTTCCTAAGATCTAAAAATATATATATTTTAAAATTTACTGAAATAGGCTTATGCCTAGGAGATGTGTTTCAGTGTGTTATCGGCACATTTTGGTCAGCGAAATTTTCTATTGATGTTGTGGAGACTTTTCCAAGGCAGGAAATGGCGATATTAATGGCTTATAAGGTATTGGCCTTGCTGATATAGTATGTGGACTGGAACAAAAAGGAGACTTCTTTAGTGTAGCTGCTCTCAACTGAACCTGTGCCTTAGAATCATCTGGCGAGTTTTAAAAACACTCTAGGTGCCAGAGCTTAACTCGCAGCGATTTGATTTCAATAGATTTGGAAGGAGGTGTGGGAAAGAAGTATTTTAAAGTAACCTCCCAGATGATCCTAATGCAGAGTCAAAATTGTGAACCATTCATTTAGCATCAGATGGATAATCTGTGGATGTACATACAGGCCTAAGAGCACCTTCATGGCACGAAGCAAACCATTGCTTCTCAACCCGTGTCCTTTGTTGGGTCTATCTCTTGGAGTCCTAAAAGATGACTTGACTTCTGGCCCCACAATGGTGAAGTGTGCCTCCATCTTTTCTTCTGCACAGCTATCACCTGCCACCCCTTTGAGAATGAAGGTAAATGTCCAAAGTATTGATGAACCTAAAGGTGGGGGGATTAAAGAGTGGGAAAAGCAGAGTGTCCTTTACAACATGGAACAATGAAGGAGCACATGCTTTTGTTTGTGAATCTGGCAGAGTGTGCCACTAATCTAGTTATATCCATCATTATCAACTTCACCCACAAACTTATTGTTGTCTGTCTATAGAGATATGACATTAAGTAGCCCATATCCCATGTTATTTATTTGTTTATAGGTTAATTGCTCAACATATTGATCTCCTGGGCACATTTTCCCATTCTTTTTCAAATACCCTTTCAAATCAACAAACATAAACTAGGACAGGTTTGCTACACAGGGGACTCTTAAATGATGCAGAGTCTTTCTCCTTGGTGACTTTAAAAAAATCACTCTTCCAAGGAAACATAATCCAGTGTAAATATTGCTACCACTCCAAAAGTTGCTGCAAGGTTTTAGGTCCTCACTTTTGGAAAAAGATAATTGGGAGACACCAAATTTTTGACCACTTGTCTTTTTTGATTAATTTAGTAGTGAATCTATATAGGCAGACCTCTAAGTTGCCATAAAATTCTATAAATTTTTCAAAGAATATACTTGAAGATGAAACAGTCAGCTCTGTGTGAGCTTACGAAGACTCAAAATCTGCCTTTAAAATCACAATTAAAAAAAAGGCTTAATTCCGAGCAGTGAGGATAAAGCTGTCATCTGCCCCCCATTTTGTACTTCCTATAGTTGCAATTACACAGTAATTACTGCCTTAATTGCATAACACATTTATTTTTTAATTAGCAAAAAGGGCATTCAAAGCCTGCTGCTTGACCAGTGTGGGAGTATGTGATGATAAACTGGGTTAGGGGGCTCGTGACGGTGATTTTAATTCCCTTGATGGAATTACGTGTCCACTGAATTGGGCGACACAGGCTGAAGAGCCCTGTGGGGAGGCAGCACCTGAATCAGAACCCCTGGGATGAGATCAAAATCTAGAAGCATAAGAAATCAATGCGGAATCTGAGGTGACCTCTGAGAGTGAGGGCAGAGAACGTGTTATGAGCTAAGAACTGGAAAACTGAATGTGGAGAGAAAGAAGATTCCCAAGTGGAGACCTCAGGAAGCAAAGCAGGGATCTGGGAGTGAAGGTATTAAACTAGGAATAAGAATTGGCAGAGGTATCAGAAGTGAAATGAATTGAGGGGAGATGGGCTGGAGTTCTGGATGAACTCAGCCAGGCAAGAACAGGTTGCTATAGTTGTTTAAATGTGGTTGATTTTGTACTGTTATTTTTATGTATTCTTTTTTTCTTTGGTATTATGATTAAGAAAAATGTTTTATTCTTGCAGGATATAGTGGCATTTGGTATTAGAAAAAGGACATTCCACCAGTGGATAGTCTATTATTTGAAAGCACTGGTGTAGCCCATGTTAAATGTGTTCTTGGGGGCCATTTTTTTCCCCTCAAGTACACCTTCCATCTTTTTTCTCATGCTAACAATGTAGATATCTCTAGCATCATATCTGCACAGGTGTCTCATGGAGTGAAATGTGTTTTCTTGGCCATTATTGGGCACAGATAGAATGGTAGAGAATGAGTGTGGAACTTTCTGGAACTTCAAAGTTCTTAGCCATTACTGAAACTTAGTGATATTATAATCAGTTAGGAATGTGACCCACTGTAGGCAACAGAGATCCTCCAAACACTGGCTTAAGCACATAGAGATTTATTTGTCTCTGATACCAAGAAATCCAGGGCTGGACAGTTGGGAGATGGTCCCCAGTGATGTTCTCTTCTCCTGTACACCTTTATTGTGGAGGCCTTTTCACACTTACAGACATGTGGTCCCTAAGTGGCTCTCACTTTAGTGTCCTTGGCAATAAGAAGAGGAAACTATGTTGTGTGGCATGTATGAAATTGGTGGGGAGGTACTCTCTTGGCTATCACAGAACTCCTTAGTTTGAACACCAGTCATCCTAACTACCCATATTTTTAGGACCATAAGATGCACCTAGGTTTTAGAGGAGGAAAACAGGAAAAAAATTTTGAAGCAGAAAGTGCGGTAAAATATTTAATAACCTGTGACCCCGCTCCACTGCCCCCCTACCAGCGAGCCAGGTAAGCTACATTTGGGCTATAAGATGCACCCCCATTTTCCTCCAAAATTTGGGGAGGGGCAGTGCGTCTTATAGTCCAAAAATATGATATGTCACATGACCACCTACAGCTGTGGGGGAGTGTAAGGAGGCAAGCATTCTTATCTGGGCATGTTGTCACTCTTAACAAAATGGATGGCTTTTTAATTAGATGGGGAAGAGGACACTGGGTGTCACACAAATGCTTATGGATAAATGCAGGAGTAGAGGCAGTCTAAATACTTGAGAATTAGACCAATTGCAGAACCAATGTCTAACTTAACCGTGAGATCAGTTTGATATTCTCTGCATTAGTCATAGTCAGTGGATAAGATCAGCGGCAGTTTTCTTCATAAGGATGTCAATGTTTCTGTAAATTAAAAAAAATCTTAAATTAAGATGAGTTTTGTGTTTGCATTAGATTTATGAATAGGATTAAAAAGGTCTTTTCTTTTTGTCTCTTTATAGTCCTTAGCTCTTACTTATTCCACTCATTTTTAAGCCAGAAACAGATAGTGGATCTTCAGTAATATGAAATTTTATCCTGTAGTTCTATGTGATATTTATTCTCAGGGAGCATTGCATTCATTTAAAAAATAGTGCTAAGCCTCATACTTAGGTAGGATAACTCTAGAAGTACATGACTGGATTTCTGCATTCCATAATAATTAAGTACATATTTATTATTTCCTCTTTTGCTTGCACAAAGGTAGCTTACTAAATGCTCTTTGAACTTTAATTTTTTTTCATTTACTGTTTCTTGGAGATAAATACTCAGTTCCTGGTAACCCATCCGCACCCATTTTTACGGCTGCTGAGTACTTCACTATATGTATGCCTCATAGCCTGTCCAACCAGTCTTTTGCATATGGGAATTTAAGTCACTTCCAATATTTAAAAAAAAATTGAAAATAGATTTTGCATATGTATTTTGATATTGTCACGTGTGTTTTTTCAGTGTAAATTCTTAGAGTAAAGATTGCTGTGACAAAATGTAAACATATTAGGAGTTTTGGTAGACATTGCCCAGTTCCCCTCCATTAAGATCGCCAACAGTGTGTATCTCAGTCCCTTAGTGCTTCTAAAACAGATGACCACAGACTGGGTAGTCTAAACAACAGACATTTATTTCTCAAAGTTCCAGAGGCTGGGAAGTCCAAGATTAAGGCACTGGCAGATTTGGTATCTGGGGGGGCACTCTTCTGGGTGGCAGACTGCTAACTGCTTGCTCATTGTATATTCACATGAGGAAAGAGGGCTGGAGAACTCTCCTGGGTCCTTTTACAAGAGCGCTAGTAACACTCATTAGGGCTCAACCTTTAGGACATAATTACCTCCCAAAGGCCACACCCCCTAATACCATTGAATTGGGGGTTAGGGTTTTAATACATAAATTTAGGGGGGAGCACAAGCATTCAATCTATTGCAGTTTGCACCCCAATTGCCACAACAATGCAGTGTTTTGTTATACTCAAAATTTTTGCCAATCCGAGAGGCAAGAAATGGTATTGCAGTATGGTTTTCACAGATGTTTCTCTTACTATGAGTGATGAGAAACATCTTTTCTATGTTAAATAGCCATTTGCACATGTTTTTGTGAATTGTCTGTTCAAGTCTTTTGCCACTTTTCCCATTGTCTTTCTGAAACCCTGCTGTTTTTCTTACCCTACTGCAAATAGCCACAGAGATCTGAGGAAGGGAACTGTGCATATGTGCAAACAGTAGGTCACAAATGCTGACTTGGGTTTAGTGCCAGGCTAATTGCTAAAGAATGGATTAGGTAATACAGACTAACTCTACTTTCAATTTTGTAATTGGGTAGGACTGGGGGTGTGGTCCCAGGATTCTATAGTTTTATCAACCGCTCCTGGAGGTTTTGGTGCACAGCCACATATAAGTACTATTAGGACTGCTCTTTCTGGAACAAGACCAGCTTCAGAACCCTTCACTGGGAAGAGAATAGGCTGCCTCAGACCTCAACGATATACCAGAATGTTTTTGTACCTATACATTTTACCATCTCAGCTTTATCCTCCCTGTAAAGAACAGAGGTGTTCTTCGATCCATTTCTGGTCCTCCAAATGCAGCTGCATCACCTGGGCACCTTGCCCTTGAGAGCAGGTACAAACTCAGTATCAGACAAGGTCCCAGTGGTTTTCAGTCCTCCAGACTGGCTTAGGATTGCCCACTTGACTTTCTGTTTTCTTTTCATTTTCCTGGCTGTCTTACCTTTTGGATTTATACTATCATTTCTAAGGAATGCCTCAAACTCTGCTTCTTTGGGTGACCTGGTTTTTAGATTACTGACTTTGGTTCATCCCATTCCTTATGCTTTATTATGGTCTCTTGGTTTCTACTGCTCCTTTGGCTCTGGGGCAAGAATTCTCACCCTCTTGGGACAGAGGACATGAGTGTTCCATTATTTCTGTGTGGTAGAACATAGGGGCAGCAGCAATCTGGTTTGAATGTGGGCCCAAGATTCCTCCTCTGAAGATGTGTTTGCACAGTAAGGGACTAATGTTTGCTTAGGTTCTGTGTTCATTCAGATGGAGGTCATGGGGACTGATATGTCCATTACTTCCAACTTGCTTCCTAGGGTGGCCACTGGTAGATATATAGCAGGATGGGCCTCAGCACAGAAATACATTTTATCCTTAGGTAACCACACGATATTTGACAACCTGGAAATAGTCAAAGTTTCTGGTCCCCATATTTTTCTAGCTGCGATTTTTTCTGCATGAAAAGCAGGCAGAACTAGATCATGTAGAGCAATGTTTTCATTATTTTGAAATAGGGACAGCTATATATAATGATATTTTTTCTTATTCAGAAAAGAGATCATATTCTTATTTTTATGAGTGACAATGTAGTAAGATCGAAAGGTTGTACTACTCAAAAGAGGAGATGTGAGAGTAGTTGAAGGTGCTGGCATGGAATTAGTAGCAGGAGAGCAGAGCTGGTTGACCCAGGGACAGAATGTTTCCATACTGGGAGCACCTGGGTTTTCTCATCTTTGACTTTCTGAAACTCTGGCCTGATTCTCATATTTATAGAACTTTACCTTTAATTTCAAAATCACTGAATATGGGGTGATATTAATATAAGACCAGAAATCACTTAGAGAGAGAAGCTGAAGCCCAGGTGTGACTTAAATCTGGGACATGGCCAAGGGTCACAGACGTGGAAAAACTGAATCAACTGTACTATTTCTCCAGGTGAAAAGGCCACAGAAGTCACAGATGTTTAAGCTTGAAAGAAAACTTCTTAGAAGCACTTTCTTATATATAGTCTGAATATAGTCTTTGGAATTATATTATACCCCCAGGGAAAACAAAGATCTCAGATAATTTTCTTTAAAAATGTTTATTTCAGTCATTAAAAGTAATGCGTTTCTCTTGTAGATGTAAAGAAAACAAAATCTTTCTTTTTAAATCTTTTTTAAAAAGTCAGTTACTTCCTAGGTTGGTCTGCCCTTTAGGAGTATTTCATTCGCAATTGATTGAAACTGACTCGGATCCTCCACTTGGGTAATTGGTTTCCAGTCCTTCTCTAGAACTTCGCTCTTAGCTATCGGATGGATGGCCTTCCCTAATCCAAGTCCTTTTCCCTTGGAGAACACTACTTATATGCAGAGAAGTTCTAGAATATATATTATTGTTCACTGCTACAGTTTTTTGCTATGGAGTCTCATTATTGCAAACAGATTGCAAGTCGATTTTCTTTAATATTCTCTTGAAGCATATTTATTTCATGTCAGCTGGTAAATACCATTATTCAATAAACATGGCATCGTTAATGAAATCTAACTGGTAGTTTGGTCATTTCCTCCTCGAAAGTGGGAAGGAATAAAATGACATTCTTATATTTTGGTTGGTCAGCTACCATTAGGCTAATCACATGGAAACAAAGTACTTACATTTAATTTGTAGAAGCCACTAATCATTGCCTTCTTATTATTCAGTTTGTTCATGAGGTTAAGCCAATGATGCCATAGAAACAAAGATATTGTACCCAAAAGGCAAAGGCTGTTGGGATCTGTCTCATAAGATTCCAGTAGTTGATCCTGAGCATCTTTTAAGATAAGTATCAAATTTCAAGTGAAATTCAGTATTTAACAAAAGAAGTTTCAACTCAGTATGTAGTCAGTAAGTGATAGCTATGTAAAAGAGACGTTGTTTTTTTAATTCAAGAGAGATTATTTTTTCACCTCTACTGAGTAAAGAACAGGGGGATGCAGTCAGGTTAGATGCCAGAGTTTCCTTCTGGCTAGGATTCTTGTACGTGTGTGGTTATAAGCTTTCTTTTTCATTGGGGAAGAGCTTTTCAGAGTGTAGAGGCAACTGCAGGCTTTCTCGAGGTGACCTAAACACTGTCTTATCTCTAATGTGACAATGTCTGTATTTTGAGTTCTACTGTATAACATAATTTGCTTACAGTTTTTAAATTTTAAAACCCTGGTAAAATGTTGGGGAATAGCACGTGAGTACAGAGGGGATAGATGACCTGAATAGTCTTTGAGATCTTAGCTGAGAATGATGTCATGGTCTAAAATAGGATGAAAAATACTTTCTTAAAAGACTGTCATTTCTTCCTCAAAATGAAATTATAATATGGATTTTTAAAAGGCTAATTTATTTGTAAGAAAACTCAGTACCCAATAAAACTGCATAATAAACGTAAGGTCAGTTAGGATGGATTATTCAGCTATCACGGGACTCTCGATGGTGGGACTCAGGACTGGAGTTCATTGGGAAGTCAATTTCTTCAAGTACTATATGTACCCCCCTTGCTGGAAAAGACTGAGTGAATGAAGACCCAAGGGGAGTCCACATCTGCTTTGGCCATTATTGCATGGTTTAGGACAAAAACATGAACCAATAAAATCCTCTCACTTTTTTATTTGAACTGAGGAACATGAAAGGAAGCTGCCACTTAGTGGTAGAACCCAAGGTCAGAGAGTCAGAACACTGAGAGATGTAGCAAACTTATGAGCCATTTACAAACCATGGAAGCTTAAGATTCTCTTTTTGTGAAAAGCTGAGAGTGGAACAAGCAACCACAAAAAAATTGAAATGTCCAAAGTGGGACGCTTCAGGGCTTTTAATGCTTCTGGTTTCTTGAAACCTCTTGCAAATATGCAACCAATCTTGAGATTCAAAAATAGTTATTTTATTGTTAAAAGACATTTCACTTTATTTACAATTTTATTTATTCTCTTTGCAGCCAAACTAGCCATGGTAATCAGTTTTAACTATACACAAATAATTTTTTGCAGGGATGTCAAGAAGCTGTATTTTTCAAATTCTTTATTTCATTTATTGTACTTCATTTTACAGCAAGCACATTTTCTCTACAAATACAATGTTTGTTGTTAATGTGAATAATATTAAAAGATATGCTAGTGACAAATTTTTGAAAAACTGAAAATAAAAAGCATTTGAATATTTTAATCTGAACTGATTTACTAAAATCAATATTAATTTTAATAATTGCAATATATTCTATGTGTTTTTTTGGCGGGGGTTATAACAACTCATATTCATGGTTAACAGAGGGATAATGATGAGCAATTTGATGAAAGGGAAAGTGCCCTAAATGCATAGAAGTAATTAGACATTTGATGCAGCTTTTAAGTTTCTATGTGTATAGATATCACCTCATTGACTTATACAAGAAATCGTTTTACTTTATTGAATAATGGCTTCAAACTGGAGACTTTAAAATGTGTTCATGCAAAGCTTTACTGTTACTCTTGATTGAGTCTCATCTTCTCCCCAGCTTGGCCATGGACCTGAGTCTTCCCTCCCTACAGTCCTTTCCTTGGCATTGAACTTTCTGGGGTTATGGACCAGATTGAGGCATATGGGGAGGCGAAGTCTTTTTATGTGACTTCCCATGTGTCAGTGGGGGTCCTGGTTGTCCCTTAGGCTTAGTGTGATGCTGGTGATATCTGCTGGCATGCAGATTTCCACCCAGATGGTGTGTTCTGTTTTCTTTGGGTGGCATTGACATTCACCCCAGTTTTCTTTGTCACAGAGGCATCCCCTAGAGAAGAAATGTGCCACCCTTTCTTTTCCCAGCAGCACCTACCTCAAATTCTTGTTTGGATTGGATGTCCCATCTGTTGGTCCAACAACTGCCTGGGCATTTTCAGTCTATTTCTGTACTATTTTCCATGGAACCGGGGTGCTTTTATTCATGCTGAGGGCTGTGGAGACCTGGGGCAAGGTGCCTAGGAATGACAGACCCTTTAAACTCCCTTGGCATAAGCGTCTCCAGGCTCTCCATCCTTTAGAAATCCCTAATCCAGGAAGAGGCGTCTTTCTTTATCTTCAAGAATGACCTCTAAACTTTAAAGGAAATTCGTGAAGTGTCCACTTTCTCCTGTCCACAGTGGGGGAAACAGACTGAAAAATGATGACACCATACACCTTTGGGGTTCTAGCATGCCCCTCCCTAGGGCATTGTCAGCAAGGGCCAGAGGGTCCTGCAGCTCAATCAACAAACCTCCCACCAGAGAGCTAGATGTCATTACCTCTGTCTTTCTGGAGCCTCCATTCTTCACAAATGATTATTTTGGCTTTTTGGAGGGGAAACACCCCTGACTCAATAATCTTTTCTTCACAAACACTGGAGTACTCATCTCATCCAATTCCCTGCTGATTTTAAGATGTGGGGATTGGTGGGGGAATTGCCCAGTCACTGAAAATCCTGCGCCGGGCCTTTCAACAAGTTCTGCAGGGAGGTGTTGGCTCCAGCTCCATCTGACGACAGCTCCCTGTCAATGCAGGATCACTTTTGCCTTTTTTCCAGAACGACACAGAAAATCCCAACTTACCTATATGCCAGAGACTACGGTATATTAGTCCCCAACTCTCAACGTTTTATTCATTGCTTTTCAATAATTGGAGCTCAGTAAACATTTGTGATAAATAAAGACAGGAAGAGTTTGGATAAATTCCTTTTTAAGCAAAATTTTAAGAAGCTTCCAAGAGAAATGGAAAATGTCTGATAGGATGAATGGGTACGCAGAGGTTAGAATGGATTTATGAGAAGAAATCTGGTCCAAGTAACCTGACATAATCCCCTGCTGACATTCTCTGGTGAAAACAAATGATTGGAAGATGATATATCAAGATATTGTATGTAATTTAACTTGGGTAAAGTTGTGCATTTTATAAATTAGTAGAGAAGAGGGATTTGGGAATCAGTGTTAAACCAAATAGCCAATGAATAGAAATAAATATTGAGTTTTAGGCTGTTCCCATCTAGGATGAAGATATCAACTATTTCAGTTTGTGTGTTTTTAAAAGAATTTATTTGACTGACTTGACCAAATTGACTTGTTGTTTTGGAATCATGGAAGAGTCATGCTGTGTTATTGAAAGACACAAAGTAAATATACAGATGGGGTTGGGTGTTTATGAAATTTTTGATGTTTCATATGGCTCTTTGTGGGATTAACGTGTGTAATATAATTACTAGTTTACATTTCCTTTAAATTTTCCTCTTGTTTTTCTTTTTCTATGTAGAGGATTATATTTGGAGTAGGGTGGATTTTAAGAAAGTTTGCAAAGAAGGAGTTGTCAGTTTCTGCTTTTTGTAGATACCAGGTCCTGCAAAATTCACGGAAACCCTCACTCTCTTTCGGAAGCATTCCCTGCTGAAACTAGTGCCTTGGCTTTTCACTCTGTCTCCCCAGACACAGTAAACTGCTTAAACACTGCACCCTATTTATCTTCTCATCACCAGCAACCATCACAGCCTAGAACACAGTAGGCGCACAATAATGGCTTAATGCATGAGTGAATAATCATTTAGTGGCCTGCACACCAGTCTGACAACCTAACCCTAGTATTTCATTTACCCGGAGGGAGATCCTGTTACCCAAATACTCCTGAATTTGCTGGTTTCTTTCTACCCCTGATGAGATTATCCAGTTCCTGACTGATGGATGAGTCATAATAGGGATTAGGATTTTCTCCCAGAAATGTATCCTGCTTGCTGAGGCACTGCTAACTTCCCAGGACTTGCCAGCTCCCTAGCCAGCAGGGACCCCTACCATTAGCCCTCAATTGCAGACCCATTTCAAACTGCGCATACCTCCTGAGAGCCATTGCAAAGCCTTCTGTGTGACTGTGACTATTGTCTGAGGGAGATTCTTGCTTCCAAACTTGTGACTGGAGTCTTAACCAACTATGAGTCTTTGAATATTGATATCACTCAAAGATGACTTTTATCTCTCCTGCTACTTTTAGATACTGGAAGTTTTACTACTGGGACCAATTTTAGCTCATAGGAAGCTAGTTCTTTCTTTTTTTTAATGGTAACTCTTTTTGTTTTACAATATATTTTATTGATTATACCATAATTGAATTGGAGTTAGGCCTGTGGCTCCAGAATAATTTGTCTCTGTTTCCTTCATTGGCCCACAAGCAGACAGGAGGATGAGATAATGTTCAAGTTGCCCCAAGCTAAAGTCATCCTGGGATAGGATAGCCTCTCGTATTCCCTCGTGCTCCTTTTAGCCACTGCTTTGTCCAGCATGAACTTGCCACCCACCCTGCTCTCAGGAGGTCGAGTGCCCTACTGGCTGGCATTTCCCTTCAGACCACTCGCCTGCCTCTATTTCATCCCCTTAGGACCATGGTCGATATTACTTGGATTGATCAGAGAAATGGACAATAATTGTTCAATGCAAACTGCAAATTTTATAGGTCTCATGTATTGTATTGAAACAATACTAGAATCAACAAATGTATTGCCCCAAATTGTTGAACTATGTGGGATTCAGTACAGTAACACGAGAACAAATGAAAAAAAATTGAGGCTGTTACATCTATGGACTCATCTGAGTAACATGGTTGATGACTTGTGATAAAACACAAATACCTATTATGGAAAGTATTTCAAAGAATGAAAAAACTCTTTTATTTGTAAAGGAAATGATATTATTTGAGAGATTTGAGTAACTTTTAAAAAGGTTATCTATCATTTTATTTATTTCTTTTTTTAATTGTATTTTTTCCATTACCATTTATATCCCTTATACCACCTACCCCTGCAATCACCTCTGTGTTTTCCATGCCCATGAGTCCTTGATCCTTTTTGCTCGGTTGATCCCTCCACCCCTAACATCCACACCCCCAAAACTGCCAGTCTGCTCTTCATCTATAAGTCTGTCTCTATTTTGCTTTGTTAGTGCAGTTCGTTCATTAGATTCCACATATGAATAAAATCATATTGAGGAGTACTGGTCACCTCACAATAACTTAAGCTTTCTAAAGGTAGAAAGGCAATACAGATTTGATAAAATTAACATTTATGGAATGCAAATCCTCTTATCCTTGTCTATTTGTTAACATGATACTCATCTCAGAGATTTGATGACTACCCAAAAAAAACCCCCCAACCCATTTCTTTATTGTGTTCCCAGTGACAGTTAATCTGAAACTTGCCCTATTTCCCTCATTATCGTAAACCCATTGTACTTACTTTCTCCTTAACAGATAGCATTAACCCTTATGTTACTGTAGTGATTGCATCCATCTGATAAACTATCTCTATTCGATATTTCTTCACATTTTTACCAAACGTTTTTATTTCCTTAAGATTCTGGAGGAAGGACTATTGCTTCTTGGCAAGACTAATCCTCTACTTTTGCACAAAATCATTCCTCAGCTTCCAACAACACACTGCTACAAAGTTAGGTACTATATCATTGCATGTATCTTTAGGTCTGTTATAAGAATAATAACCCTTTATTATTGGGGATAATCCTCCATTCTCCCCCTTTATCACTGAGTACTGTAGTCTTGTATCTCTTCCCTTTCATTGCAAAACTTAGTAGAATAGTTTTTGAGCACAACTTTAACCTAGCCCTTTCTTAATGAATTCCATCAGCCTTGGATGCTCTTCAATCTACTCAAACTGTTTTAATTTAAGAATTAAAAAAAATCTTTTCATTAGCCCTACATATTTTTCTTAGGCTCCATCTTCTTCAACCTCCTTGCATTACATGGCAGTATTAATCTCTTCTCTCTTTTTGGGTAGCTCTCTTTGCTTTCATAACAACACATTCCTTAAATTCCTTTGCTACATCTTTTAAAATAACAGCTTTATTGAGATATAATTCACATGCCACATGAATGACTTTTAGCCAACAGAATGTGAATGAACGTTATGCAGGCCATTCCAAGACTCCTCTGTAGACACTTGTGATGTTGCTTCCCATGCTATGACCATTTTTGGTTTGATTGTGAACCTCTAAGCCACCATGGTGAGGATGGTAGAGGCACCGGTTGGAATGAAAAAAGGAAGGAGCCCGAGTCTCTGAATCACTGCTTGGAGAGGAGCCCACTGCCACTCAGGAGCACTTCCTTGGACTTGTTGTGCAAGAAATACATGCATTAATGTTTAAACTGTTGTTCACTTTCAGGTTTGTCGTAATAGAAGCTAGTGTTGCCTGAACTAACATAATGACTGTAGTGATTATGAAGGCTCCATCAGCACATGAGAGTCAGCTGTGCCAACATTCAATATTTTTATTTGCCAAATTCATTATTGAAAAACGATGTTTACTTAGTTTTCCTTACTCTATTACTATAAGTAAATATTTCATATATTAATTTGCCATTTGTATTTATTTTTTGGAAATTGCCCAATTATTTCATCGCTAGCACTCCTCTGAAGGGGTTTTCCTTATGGCTTCTTTGCATTTAAAGATATAACATTTTATCTGTCATACATATTGCCAATACTTTAGCTCAGATTTTTACTTTATCGTACTTCTTATTTATTGCCACTTAGACATTTAGTAATTTTATATACAAAACTCCTTTATGGTTTTCTTTTATGGTTCTCATTTATGGTTCTCATTGTACTTTTGGTGTCCTTTTCAAAAAGTCTCTCTGGAATTATATTCTAGTAGTTTCATAACATTTAAAAAATCAACCATGAATTTAATTTAGTACAAAATTCTTTTTTTCCTTTAATATTTGGCTCCAAATATTACTGACAGTAGGCACTTGATAAATATGTGTTATATTTAATTGTCTCCTTGAGAATTGAGGTGGACTAAGTCAGTGGTTCTTACACTGTAATCCTCAGATTAGCATCATCAGCACCACTTGGGAACTGAATAGAAACACAAGTAGGCCTGAGTCCTACTCCAGACCTCCAGAAGGTCCACCAATCTGTGTCTTAAGAAGCTGTCCAGGTGATTTTAATGCAGGTTAAAGTTGACAACCCCTGAAGTAGAAAATAGGTAAGGCTACTCCCAGCAAAAAATATCTGAGAAATATATATTTTCTGTGTGTGTTAACAAAGCCCACTGCTGTGGAAACATGATTCTCTCCTTATTTTTGGCAGAAGAGGAACTGGAAAAGGATACGTTCGAGGCTACCTTTTCAGGGGCAACAGGGATTGCCATGAGAGTTGGTGTCTTGGGCCTCAGCCTCTCCTCTGTGCTCATCTGCATAGGATGCTTCAGTTTGCCTCGGATGCCTTGATTTCTGAGGAAGCTTCCTCTAGAACACCCTAGCAAAGTTTTTCTTCCCATGTGGTAAATTGCTATGAATGCTTTCTAGCCAGCCCTCCTCTCTCTGACTCCAGTGCCTGTTCCAATCTGCAGTCAGAGAAGAGATTTGCAACCCTCAGGGCTCTGGGTACTTACGTGTAAAGTGTTCACTCACAGTAAGACTTACAACCCTGAATGGCTAACCAGATCCTGATTGTCCCTGTGTAATTGTGAAGTGTCCCTTGCAGTAGTCCTCTCTTAGACCTCTTGTCCTGCCATTGGTACCCCTGGACTTGGAGCTGCAAGCATCTGGGGTCCTTAAGAACCCTTCTGATTATGCTTCCGTGATAATGAAGATCTTAGAGTCTAAGCAAGTATTCTTCATTTATTATCTTCCATTCTTCTCTATGCTTAACCACCAACTTAAAAATATCATTCTTTTCTTTTGCCCATTATAGCCTTGGGCAATAGGCTATAATGGGCAAAAGAAGACCCTGAAAGGAAGCCTTGGAAGACCGATCAGGAAGAATTTAATAAACAGTAGACTGGGATTCACCTTTTACCAATATAATATTTATTTTTCTCCACATAAAGGTTAAAATGCATCAATCTTTAGAAAGGATTCTTGGTCTCTACTGCTTGGAGGAGATGCTTCAGTTCTAACCTGGGAGCGGAATGGTGGGAGTGGGTGCTTCAAGGATGGGCTAAGGGAGTTCTTATTATGCAGCCCCACCCCTTCCAAAAAATCTTAAAACTGGGCTGAGAGTTCAAACTCTTTCCACACACCCTGCTGCTCCTGGGCACATATTTCCCTGGTATAAAAATTTAACCATGATATAATCCCTTAACAATGTCAAGGATGTGATAGTGAGATTAAGTGTGTTTGCCTAGAGGAGCATGGTGAGTGAGGCTTGGGTAACAGTCACAGGAATTTAAGAGGAATAGGAATGCCAATCTAGCCACAGACTAAGGCCTGGTTATCTCTTTCGAGTGTGTGTGTGCGTAGTCATACTTTGAAAAGTCCCAGGATGTGCTGTTGCTTTACTGGGAAATCAGAAATGCCCATGCCATTTCTTTAGGATAAGATACTGCTGTAAGACTGCTGGCCTCAGAGAATGTTCTGGCCTTGGGAGACAGTGAGGGGAATGCCTGGGGGTCCACTTTCACGCCTAGGCTGAAACTTGGGGACTTTTGTTTGACCTGACAACACGCTAGACACTCTTGCTGCTGCAATTTCCAGCACTGTCAATACCAAGGAGCTTGTGTTGGGGCTGGGGGTGGATGAGAGGGAGCTAATTGGCAGGCTGCATATGCTGATCTTTGCACGTACTGCTCTTTCTCTTGGTCTTTGCGGCTGCAGTTAGGCTTGCTTGTCTACGACCGGCAGCGAGCTGATGAGCTCTGTCTGCAGCATGTGTCAAAGCCACCTGGCACAGGCAGCCGCGTTCCCGGACTTGACATTTCATCCCTCATCCTTCTTCAGATCGTCAACCTACACAGCCTGCCCCCTCCCCCACCCCAACAGCTAATAGTGAAGTGACTGCAGGGAAGGCAATGGCAGCAATAGCTGTTTGGCATTTATTTTACCTTTGGTTTTGCTGTACAGAAAATTCCAGGACTGATGAGGTCTGAGCAGTAGGGGAGAGGTAGAGGGGCATGCGCCGGGTTTGAGGGACTCAGAAATCTGCCCTTTCTCCTCCTACACTACAACAAAATTTGGGCTGAGAGTCCTGTGGTGGTAGTTTAATGCCTCCTTTGTTTGGATGTCTGTCTACATTAATACAGCAGCGTTGACAGTCTGCATCGAGAGCTGTGTGTTGTCACCGAGATGCAGAGACTATATAGACTTCTGTTTCTTGCATATCATTCATAAGACTTTTTATAAACTCAAGGGCAAAATGGGCAGTTAGGCTCCTACTATCATCTGCATTCATGTTTCTTTGTTTTTCATTTTTCTCATTACCAAATTGACATCCATATCACCTGCCTACACAGCTCAGTTTTATAAGGAGAACCAGGTAGACACTGTTCTGCTCTCCAGGAGCGTGTAATCCAAGACAGATGCTTAGATAGAAAAAAAGCACTGTCTCTGCATCCCTATTTCCTCTGTTACT